>JAEAOA010000605.1:1545000-1627175 GCA_016746295.1 Potamilus streckersoni | reverse complement strand
TTATTTTATAAACATTACAGTCGAATTAAAATTTATAGAGAATTACACGCATGAAAGGAAGAATTTTATTTCTGGTCTCCTTTAAATGTAGGTCATTTTATATTTCAGAGATGAAATAAGGGAAATATTAGAGGGAACTTTATCAAAGGCCATTCTGGCTTGGTCTTGATAAACTCTAATGCGCAATTTATTCTACTTTAGGATTCAGTACTGCATCAAAATTCGACACATTACAATGTGCCTGTAGTCTAAAATGTGCTATTGTGAAATGGTCTGGAATGTTGTGATGTCGTAACAGTCTTTTGATGTATTTTCACTGCATTCACTACAATTCCAAATTAATGTTTTAGTCCATGAATATTATTGAGTACTATGTTATTCCAGGGAATAATAATTGTAATAAATAAATAAATCCAACCAATAAAATACTGAACACAACAATAAAACTGATTCTGTGTCAGATGTTAAGGCAAGAATTAATTTTTCTTAGGTAAACAAGATTATATACCCCTCTACTTGACCTAGGTCACAATTACCCTTTCCTGAAAATAATCGGTCAACTGAATAGGAAAGTTCCATTCCAAAATTTTCTAAGGTCAGAAAAAGACCAAAAAGTAAACCTGATTACAATTAATAATAATCTGAATATTTAATCAACAATCTTAGACAAACATTACCTATTTTTTATGTCGTTTACAAAATTAATGTCACTGGTCAGGTACACCATTAACATGGTTTTCGACAACAAAATACAGATATACAAAACATAATTATTAAGAAGAGCCAACAAGTAATACAAATTAAATACAATAAAAACACAATTATTAAGAAGAGCCAACAAATAATACAAATTAAATACAAAAAACACTAGTCATTCATTTGATCATGCTCTCATTGTCCTTTCACAGCTTGTTTTATTTTAAGTTATGCCTTTGGCTTTCCCATGCTTGCCAATCTCGTATCAAATTTACTGACATATTTGATTAGTTTTATTCGTAGAGATAACGTGTGACATGCCTCTGTTTCTTTTAAGGTTCTTTGGTTCTAACGATGCTCTTTTTAAGACGCCGCTTTTATAAGCATCACTCTATTTAAAATGCGGTCACAATAACTTCATATACGCCTGAGTTTTAATTATTTAACAAATCTTCAGTCGGATGAATTACTCCCTCGAGCTGTGGTCTGCAATTCATACACCGACATTCAGTTTTCTGGCTTCTACTAGTCGGCAGATGGGTAATTTTTAATAGTTTCTAGGAATGGTCGACTTCTTAGCTAATAGTACAAATGAGAAAATAATTCATCACGATGACCAAACACATTTTATTTTTGGTAATTTGTAGCGAAGTGCTCGCAAACAAATTATATTATTTACTCTGTCACACTATGAAAAAGGATCATTTACTGCCTTTCAGATTTTTTTTTTAAATTTGCAATAGTAAGTGGCATATTATTCTCCAGTCCAATCAACACTTCTAAACTACAAAATTCTAAAATCAAACGATGAAAACTCTTACACTTAAATTTGAAGGCAAAGGTTTTTGATATTGTTTGTTTAAGTCTATAGATAGAAATAGGTGAATTCAAAGAATAGATAAAAACGGCACTCAAATTAATTACGACATATATGTACGCGAGGAGAATCGTACACATTACGACTGATGTGTACGCGAATAGAACTGTAAACATTATGACAGATGCGTAGATGAATAGAATTGTACAAATTATGACAAATGAATACCTGAATAGAAGTGTATAAATTACGATAAATGTGTACATGAATAACATTGTAAAAAGTACGATAGATGTGTACATGAATAACATTGTAAAAAGTACGACAGATGTGTACGTGAATAACATTGTAAAAAGTACGACAGATGTGTACATGAATAACATTGTAAAAAGTACGACAGATCTGTACATGAATAACATTGTAAAACGAACGACAGATGTGTACATGAAAGAATTGTACAAATGATTAAAGTACAGCATAAGAACGCACAAATATATGTATTTTTGAACATTTTAAAAATGTAAGAGTTTTAAAATTTGATTTCAGCAATGATGATCGGATTGAACATTCACAACAACATTTGATGTGGAACTTAAACGTATTAAGAATCTACAGTCTTAAAATCAGTAACATAAATACAAAATGAAAATTGAATATAAACTTGCAGTATTTTGAATTAGATTCCTATTAATCCTAAATGTCCTATCGCAAGTTCAAGAATATAGAATGTTCCGAATAAATTCCAACAGTATCGACCGTCCTGATTTACCACAATAATGTAATCCGAATGTCTTTGAATATGTTCTCAATAATTCCAGACCGCTCCGGTGGCTTAAATGTTTAGAAAGTGCGTCTCGGATGCGGTAGGTCACCGATTAGATCTTATAGGTCTCACTGGATAATTTCGTATTTTGACACCCCAATTTTTAAGGTAGAAGGCATGAGCCTGATTATCACAACCCTAGCATTTATAAACTCACACATAAGCTAAATCTGTAATGTGGTTTACATTTACTTTGAGTTAGGCTTGTAAATGGGTTGCCTTGTTGGTGACTGCCTGTCACAGTTAGACTAGAACTGGAGATCAAATGCGTAACTTAGTCTGCAAATGTGCATCCGACTTGGCTTACGTATTTACATGTGTCTGCTTCAGAGGTAAATATCTAAAAATCTACATGGTTGAGGGGTGATGAAAAGTATGTTAATTTGTTATAGTACTAGTGAACTTTCAAGATCAATAAGGTACATACTGACTCTGAGAGCCTGCTTCTCACAGGAACAGGTTGAAAATAGCTCTTTTCTGTCAAAAATGAATGTAAAAAAGAGGGGTTGGTGGTAGTATAGGTTCAGTATCAAAACCACCAGTTGCTTAAAGAATTAACCTTAATACCTTAGTGAGAATCTTACAAGCGTCCTTTCAACAAAAATCATTAGTTAGTTCTTATTTGTATCTTTATTGTAAAATTATGATCATTTTTCTGCAATAGGTTATTGTTGGATGAAAATTTGGCAAAACAACTGTCCGGTGAGACCTTAATGACCCATGTCATTTTTTTCAGTCTTGTCAAATTTGATTAACTATGCCATAAATCATTTCCTTATTACCTCCCTGTCTTGAATCTGACAGAGTAAGGTATTTCAAAACAAATACTTCTTATAGGTTTGCCTATAAGTACATGCTAGTAGAGAAGGGAGCTAACTTAGCACTGTCAGAGTTAACAGCTGATCCAATTTTGTAATGAACAACAAAGATCTAATAAGTTTGATACAATGTGGTTTAATGAAGTATTTCACTTACTTATTCATTTTTCAATATTTATAATACATGTTTTCTACATTTCTTATAATTTAAATGCTAATTGCCTTAATATTATGAATTTAAATTCCTATATGTTCATGATGTAACGTTTCGACACATACATTTCATTTATTTACAGACATATTCAGTTATAATGGCCTAAAAATACACTATCCATTTAACACCTGGTGAAAAGCAGCAATTTCATGACATTTTAAGTAAGGAAACTGCAAAAGTGGACACATGTACAATTTGGCTGGGAGCTAAAACATCAGCTGGATATGCAATGATCTGTACAAATTTCAGAGGGAAGAGAATAAAACTTCTAGCACATTGTTTACTGTTTTTCTTACACCATCCTAATGTGACCATGTCAAAAATATACACATGTTGCATATATGTCACAATTAATCGTGCAGATAAATTTTGCATTTATCTTTGGAAACTGCATCAATTAGTAATAAGCGACAAATTTGTCGCATCATGGGTTAGTGTACAGAACATTATGCCTGTCCAAAGTGCTTATTGTATGGTAGTAATTACAAATTATTTGCAGTTTTTCCATTTTACAGTTTGTTTTCATTTCTTCTAGGCCTCAAGGTGTTTGGTAGCACACTTGGTGAAGAGACATTGAAAGCCAGGCTGACATCAAAGGTTTCATCAGGAGTCAGCCACATCAGATGTTGTGGGGCTTTCACAGGAACAGGTGAATCAGAATCAACTTCATTGGAATTTTGGTAACTTTCAAGAACTGCATGTCCCTTTTTAAACTGTTTATCTCCTCTCCTGATTTCTTTTGCATGATTTTCTTTTTACTTTATGGTTTAGTGTAGGCATGTTACAATCACTTGGAAAATAAACTTGTCCGCAGCATCTTCAGCAACAATATAAGCTGGCCAGTATGAAAATCACCCAAAGGTGACCTTAAAGGTGTGAAACTACATTTTCCATACATAATGTCTACTCAGTAGATGTGCTGAGTCTGGGTATAGAATTTCACTGTTGAAGTTTCCTAAATGAATTGGTTCTGTTTACAAACTTTGGTCAGTCACTTTTGGGTTAGCTGAGGAGTTTCCTCCCTTATACATTCACTTCTGATTTCTCTTTTTTTAACACAGATATGACCTTCTTTATTAAATCAGGGAGCGAATACTGGTCAGTTCATATATGCTGTGCATCATTATTATTCTTTCAAGTACTTAGCATGTACATTCTGCAGCTATTTTACAAGAGATTCAGCTTGGCTTCCGTTGCAGCTTTTATTCACTACAATTTCAGATTTCATGAAGAGTTGTATTATTTGTGCTGTCAGATGTCTTTGATATCACTTGACACTAATAATACAGGTTGTATTGGTTATGAAAAATGATGAAACTGACATGTTATAAGGAAATGGTATGTTTCAGTGGGGAAAGTAATAGATGAAGTTTGAAGCTGTTGTCATATCGGTTGCTCTGTTTGATGGCTTTTGCTCATCGATTTAAGCAATAAGCGAAAGGAAACAAGCAAGCTTGAATTTTTTACATGTAAAGGTTACATTTTATTTAAAATTGCCTAATGTTTTGAAAATAAGAAGATTTTTCCTTAATCAGACTGCTATTTAAATTATTAAGGTCTCACTGGATAGTTTCGTATTTTGACACCCCCCCTAATTTTTAAGGTAGAAGGCATGAGCCTGATTATCACAACCCTAGCATTCATAAACTCACATATAAGCTAAATCTGTAATGTGGTTTACATTTACTTTGAGTTAGGCTTGTAAATGGGTTGCCTTGTTGGTGACTGCCTGTCACAGTTAGACTAACACTGGAGATCAAATGCGTAACTTAGTCTGCAAATGTGCATCCGACTTGGCTTACGTATTTACATGTGTCTGCTTCAGAGGTAAATATCTAAAAATCTATATGGCTGAGGGGTGATGAAAAGTATGTTAATTTGTTATAGTACTAGTGAACATTCAAGATCAGTAAGGTACATACTGATTCTGTGAGCCTGCTTCTCACAGGAACAGGTAGAAAATAGATCTTTTCTGCCAAAAATGAATGTAAAAAAGAGGGGTTGGTGGTAGTATAGGTTCAGTATCAAAACCACCAGTTGCTTAAGGAATTAACCTTAATACCTTAGTCAGAATCTTACAAGCATCCTTTCAACAAAAATCATTAGTTAGTTTTAATTTGTATCTTTATTGTGAAATTATGATCATTTTTCTGCAATAGGTCATTGTCGGATGAAAATTTGGCAAAACAACTGTCCGGTGAGACCATAAACAAAACTGGTTTTAGCAGCTTCCTCGCTTTGCCCGGTGTCAGGATAATTTGACTTGGTGGGATATGATGCCACACGTCTGCAGTATGATGTCCCAGTGCTAAACATCACTACTAACTGCCACAATGCTGACATCGTAGCGATATGAATGATTTTTTTTTTAAAGCTACATTAAAAATGCAAATCACACACACACACACACACAACACACACACACACAAACACACATATATGTGTTGATCCAATGATCCAAGGTCAACGAGCACTTATCAATTTCAAAGAATTTAAATAAATAATTTCTCTTGAATTATATCTCAGCA
Source organism: Potamilus streckersoni (assembly GCA_016746295.1). NCBI lineage: Eukaryota > Metazoa > Mollusca > Bivalvia > Unionida > Unionidae > Potamilus > Potamilus streckersoni. The sequence goes on along the minus strand of JAEAOA010000605.1, from coordinate 1,621,279 downwards.
CAACTGTAAACTCTGATAACAAATGGATTCCAAAGACCGATCTAAGATAGGAATGAATTATTTGTTCATCAAGTCCTTGTTTGTATGCATTTTCTCTTGGCCTAGACGTGAGTCCTTCAAAAGGAAAATTGCAATCAAATTATAAACAAGTCTGTTTCTGGAATATTTTAAACTAAATTGCTATGTTAATATGTTATTTACAATCTACAGTCAGGGCTAAAAGTTAGTAATATCAATACCCTGTTTGCGAACGACCATTATCTGCAATCATGAACAAAATACGTTAAGTTTTTTTTGTCTCAGTCTAAGAGATGTAATACTTTATTGTCGCTCTATCAGTGGATACAAGACACAGACCATGTACATTCGAATAAAAAAATAAACAAACCACAATATATCGCGAGGACTTGGTAGGATCTATTTATGATGACACGTAGGTGTTCTACAAGTATTTGATTATGAAGATGATGCCTAATTTTCGACAACTTTTTTGATCACTTATTAAATAACAGCCCCAACCGTTTTATCTCTTCTATATAAAAACAAACAACCCCTCCCCCATATTGGGTGGTTAAAAGCTACGTGATGAAAAGGGAAGTTAACGGTCTAGACAGTCATTATTTTATACTTAAGAGTTACCTCCCTTGCAAATGTATACGTCTGACATTCGTGGGAGGGATACAACAGTTGCATGCTTGTAGAAGAAAAATAAGATTACAAACATTCAGATAACTACGTCATCAGTTTATTGCAAGATTGTAAGTGTCCCCAGCGGAAAAAAAACAAAACAGTATTAGGTCACGTGACGTAAAAGGGGCGTGTAAATAGGTCCAAACAGAAGGGGAAAAAATAAAAAGGTCAGAAGTTTTGAAGTTATGCAATATTTTCATTGCAGCATAGTCTATTAAAAAGAAAAGTGAAAACATTCCAGTCACGCTTTTTTTGTGTCAGTTTGAGCTTCATAGCATACACAATGCACGAGAGAGAGAGAGAGAGAGAGAGAGAGAGAGAGAGAGAGAGAGAGAGAGAGAGAGAGAGAGAGAGAGAGAGAGAGAGAGAGAGAGAGAGAGAGAGAGAGAGCATGGTTTACTTTATAAATCGTTTGGTTCTGAACTCAATAGTTTCGTTCACTCTGTTTATGTTTACTTCCCTGTCTTGACACCATTGTAATGGGAGAGTAAGCTGTAGTCATATTAAATTTTGCAACGAGTTTTTTTTTTTTTAAATTGGAATTACACAGAATGAGACTATTAATTTCTCTAAGTTTTGGTTAAGTCGCAATTAATTTATAACTTGCCTGATCGCTGGGAAATTGTTATGGAAATTGTTTGAAGTAAAATATTTATGCAATATTTATGGACGAAAATACTTTGGTTTCGTTGCCGCGTATATCAATGACCGAAGGTTTGTTTAGTTTTAGGTGAGGTTATTTCAAAATACCGAGTTTGGTTTATTCATTGCTGCAGGGTACTTATAAAGTAAATCATCATCGTCTCAAGACAATACAACCAGTTTTATCAGTAAGATATCCACTCTACGGAAGCAACCATTGGCCAAAGATTTTTTTCTCATAGGCAGCCGTAGAACTGTTTCGGGTTTTGTACAATCCAGGTACTGCGGTTGTAGATGACGTTGACTTGGAGGACAAATTTGGTTTACTCGCAGAGAAGTACCAAAGCACTGGGACCAACGAAAAGAAAAGAGGGACATTTATTAGGAGTCTAATTTATTTTTATCACATAGTCGGTATTGTTTTCTTATAGTGCGTTCAGGTTCATATTTTTGATATTATAACATATGAGTATATCACTTTATGTGATTCTGATTGGTCCAGATGAGATCATGGAATTATTGTGCATTAATGTCTTTAATGATTGGCTGCGATCGTGGGAAAACGTTTTTAACTCCGCCTTCTGGAATGTTTTGATCTGAATGAACATTTTTTGCGGCCATTTTATAACTCGACTCGCAAATGGACATTGAGGAAATATCATATCGGCTGTCTCATTATCGATATACTACTCCACATGGGTTCATTATGTCATGTTTAGCAATATAATCATAAGAAAAATAAAATAAAACTATAAGACAAGAACGACAATAACGAATAAAACTAAGGGATATATATACATACATACATATATATATATATATATATATATATATGTATATATATATATATATATATATATATATATATATATATATATATATATATATATATATATATATATATATATAGATATATATATATATATATATATATATATATATATATATATATATATATATATATATATATATATAATCCACCGTATATACAAGCGTGGTTTAAATGTTAACTTAACGAATTAAAAAAACTCACCTCTGTTCGGAGAATAATCTGAACATGAATGGGTCTCCTAACTGACAGATTTTTATCCAACCAACCACAGCATCTTTACGTAGCATATATGGGATGTAAATCCGATACAAAATAAATTTGTTAACGTCTTCTTTACAGTCTATTTTTCAAATCAAGCACTACAAATATCAGGTCACAAATGCATTTCAGTAAATGTGGGACCTTTTGCATTCGGTAAGCAAATTTCACATGAAAATCGCAAAAATGTAACGTTTTTAAAGACACATTTTAGGGTACATGTACATTGTACTGTCATCCTGCCGTAGTGTGACTGCTTACCGTAAAACAATGTGGCAGCATCACATCGCATTTATAATTCTGTTTTGAAAAATGATTTTGTGGTTATAAAATGTTCTGTTTATTCGGATGGATGCTTTTTCTTTGATGTATAGTTTGTAAAACAATACAATCTAATTTTACCAGTTCAACTTTGTTTGGGACTATATTTTATGCACAACAAATGAAAGGTACACCGTCTGTCAGAATGAACGAAATTATTCGTTCTTCTATCAATCTAAATAATTCCCACTGAAATAAAAACTATGTGATAAAAGGAATCTTAAATGGGTAACGATTTAATATTAAATTTATGAAAATCGTTGAATAATGTCCAGCTTTTGCGAGCCAAGACTCGCAAAAGCTGGACATTTTTCAACTTATTTCATAAATCAATATTAAATCTTTACCCATTTGTGATCCTCTATAAATGTTGTATTTTTCCTTACATAAATAGTAGTATGATAATAGGGCTTTCGGAGATTTGTTAGCAATTCATGTTGAAGCCCCATACCACTTACTCATGACTTTGTCCTCACATAACAAAATTACCATGAGGCGCTCCTACGAAAGGAAAGCCAGATGAGGCAGAAGATTTTAAGTTAGATCGGTACTCAAGCAAACCGCTATTATTATACTAATAACACGCTGCTGCGATTGTGACCTAAATTATGTTGGCGTGGCATGCACGTCCACGTGTATATGCATACGTACAAACACAAGTACATATACAAGTACACGAATGTACACGTCCACATACACGTACATCAGCATAATTTGCATCGACATTCGACCAGTGGACAAGTATAGAGACAAGTATAATCCGTGTGATCCCCAGAATTGAAGTTTTTATGAGATACTTCAGTCAGGCCAATATTATTTTATTAAGACTATGCTGTAGTGGGGATTCCTTTTGTGTGAAAATACATCATACAAAGCCACTATTACAGGAATAGGACTCTTGAGCCTGTCTATATTGTATATAAAATATTCTGTTTATATTGTTATCATTCTATTAGAATATTTTACATTGATCGAGGTTGCATTTCTATACATTATATTTTGCAGAGATCGTGTGAGCATAATACAAATTACTAAGCTGTATATTATAACTTAGTTGCGAAAATTTCCGAGATTGTCGAATATGGTATTTTAAAAGGATCTATGAGTGTCTCTAATGCGGAAATTACGTTGCCATAACAAAACGGAGTGTTTTTAACACCATAGAAATGATTAAATCATTATTTCTCTCAAAATACATCATACAGATTAGTCATGTAGGCTAAAAAGATGGATGATTTTTCAAAAACGTATTTTAGAGTTTCTTGATAAGTTAATCGATTTTTATTGGATGAACTACGACATATACTCGGTCAACCTTATAACAAAAAGCATGAAATCATTGTTCGATATTGTGCCTGAACTTTATATTCCTGACCTTAGCCATATTGCCAGTAAGCGAACTTAGAGACGAATACAAAAAAAAAAAAAAAAACAACAATCCTCCCCAACAAAAACATAACATTGATTATATCACAGTAATTTACTGGTTTGCAACATTGTATCATTGATAAACACTGTTAATAAATCCCAAGAAAATTTTATACGTATCGTTACGACGAGATATATTCTTGTAGGTTACTTGGTATAATTTATATTTCAAAGCTGACTTTCTTATAAAATAATCTGAAAGATATTCATGGAAGTTTATTCTGGAATTATTTGGAAACAATGAATATGATTCAAGTGAAGAATTGTTGATATTCATTCATTTGATTACATCTGACGTCATCGCTCTCCATATTCGTACGTCGTCGGGAATCGAACCTGGATTCTTATAGGACTATTTAGTGATAGGGCTTGTATTTTTATTCTTAAAATCATATTTGGATTATATTCAAAAAGTGTAACTACCATTTACCACTTTTTACATTGCTGTCTAGGAAAATAAATTGATTTGTTAAAATTTACAAAACTTGTTGGCTTTTACTCTTTTCTTTGTTACTGAGTTCGAGCCCTTGTCACGTAACAAAGAAAATTGGTAGCTCATCCTGGGATTTAGGAAGTTTGCTTTAATATTTTAGAAATTTGTTTCTGAAATTTAAATTTCCCCTTGTCTCTATATCCCAAGTACTCTTTTACATTTTTTTTTTAAATCTTAAGTGAAAACAGTTTGTTGTTGAAGCATTGGTTGCACTTGCGTTCACCAAAATCTCACGCACTCGTCGATTGAACCTTATCACATAGAAAGTAAACGTAATATTTTTTGAATTGCCTATTAGCATTTACGGACGCAACAGCGCAATTATTAAACGCAGCCCCAATGTGTACGTAACCAGGTATGTTACCAAAGCAGATTGAATTGAATTTATAGTCGGGTTGCTATTGACGGCGACTAGTGTTAGCTTTATGACTTTCCAAGATTAAACTGGAAAACTTAAAACGTCTAATGAGGATATTCAAGGTATTATTTTGAAGATGAGATGCTCTTTAGCAAAACAAACAAACGAAAGTAATTAGATCGGGGAAATCAGAGACACTGTTTTGTCGGTAGCTTTTATCAATTGCTATGTCGACTCAAATGTCGTGTCAAAAGTTGAAAAGTCTCTCAAAGAATTTGGCGGAGAACATTTTAGACACGGAAATCGAATGCAACTGATTCAAGAGTCCATCGATGAGGCTGGTGCTGCAGGAAACGAAATATGTGGACGTAAAGATTGCCGATTTGCCCTCACGGCCAAAAGTAGCAATACCATGGTGCCAGTTTGATAGCATATTGACCTAGGAGCACGAAGTATTCAGCCAGTGCACAAATATGGTCGATTTACAGCAATACATTTTTGGGAGATTGGGTGTACTAGGAATATTTATCAATAATTTCTTGCATTATTGATCATCTTTTGCACGTGGACAAGGTGATAATGTTAGAATATCTATTACACATGAAGTCAAAGTAAAATATGAAATTCAGTTCGAAGAACTTTGCATCATTCCAGATTGGGACACTTAACCGTCTTTAGCGTTCTGATTTCAAGATTATGTTTATCATTATTTATAAGTGAGTATTGACAGCAACTTCGTTCCACTTGTCGATGAATATGCGTTTCAACATTTTCGTTTTAACATATCCTCATATAAGGTCGAATATTATCTTATTAAGGGTGAGTTAGTGAACGGTTGTGACCATTTTGTTGTACCAACTCGAAACCAGCATAGAATCTTTGCATTATCACCCATAGGACCTGGTTGCTAAATACATAAAATACATTACCAGGCTTAAAAGACTCAGGAATTGTTACTACAATCATAAAGTTGAGGTCACCGACAAATCCACTCCTGTTACATTCCGTGTCTAGGTCGCTGCACCAACATTGACACAACCAAGGTAAGAAAAACCTGGACTGTTATCTAATAAGGACCCTTATAACCGTTTTTGGACGAAGACGGCAACTATCGTTTCGGACACCTTTGAAAGGCTTAATCAACATGATTCTATATGACTAAAGTGCCAGGCTCATTGAATGTAAAGAAGAGTAATTGTTTATAAGCGCGCGTGCGTGTTCGTGCTGAACGGAAGAAGGCAAGATTGTTGAAAAATTTTACTTTGCGATCACATTATTGTTAGAAGATCTATGACAGACCCTCCAAATTAATGTTGAGTAACAACTGTGGGATGACTTCATCAAGAGAACCGCACTGCTCTTGAAATAAAATCGCATGTGCGTGGTTGTATATGAGCGCGTGATGTAAGAACAAAGTGGCAAAGGAGTAGATGACTTTGACCACGATCAGTAACAAAATACCCCCCTCCGATAAAGTCATGCTATTTAAAATTCGTGATACAAGGGCTTTTCGCCAATTACACAACTGTTCAAATATCTACGGAATTAACAGATGATCTTCCATTAGAAATCTAATTTCAGGGAAATAAACCCACGAGAAAAGACTTGTACGAAACGTGTTACCGATCAGCGACTGCCTGATAAACCAGACCAAACATTATCTCTCAAAGGTATTCAGTGGATAAAAGTTCATTCTGTAAACGTCTTGGCTATTTAAAAAATGAAAATCTACATTGGAACATTTATATCAACCAGCTTTGTTCAATTATTTTAAAAAGTTACTGTGTTAAAACGTACCTCCCAATACATTCCTCGATAATGTATTTGATTATCTGGAAACATTAGCAAATTGTTTTATAACTGCTCTGTTATCAGATCCTAGCAGATCGATTACCCCCTTTGACAAAGTGCTTAATTAACTCCAAACATTTGTAAAACTGTCATGTACTCCACAATGGCGTCGATTTACAAAGTTTTATGACAATATGTACTGCACAATCAGAAATATTCCTTTAGGATTTTAATTCGATTTCTTCGTGACTTACTAATACCCACGAAATAAAGTACACATTGAAGAAAAGACTAAATATTAGCTAGGTAGGTCATAAGAGTCAACCCGAAAAATTATTTACCAAAAATTATTTTTCCTAAACATTTAACCCATAATAGGTTATCTTCAAGAATATGCCCTATAATATATTTCCTATAACACACACACACACACACACACATACATATATATATATATATATATATATATATATATATATATATATATATATATATATATATATATATATATATATATATATATATATACGCACGCACACACACACACATACATACATACATACATACATACATACATACATACATACATACATACATACATACATACATACATACATACATACATACATACATTCATATGTACGCACGCACGCACACACGCAAGCACACACACATACATACATACATGCATGCATACATACATACATACATACATACATACATACATACATACATACATACATACATACATACATACATACATACATACATACATACATACATACATACATTCATACATACATATGTACGCACGCACGCACGCACGCACGCACACACACACACACACACACACACACACATACATACATACATACATACATACATACATACATACATACATACATACATACATACATACATACATACATACATACATACATACATACATACATACATACATACATACATACTTACATACATAGAAAAAGAACACGATATACTATAATTAATTATTTAAATGATGTGATACACATGAAATAATATTATAGTATTCTCTGTCTCTTTTAGAGTAATAACGTGTAAAATAAAATAAAAACGTTTTGCACATTTACACAATCTCTATATCGTGATATGGTTTTTCTGGTTTGTTCCTATTATAATAGTTTTCTTTTGTTTTGACTTGTGCGCAAAATCAACTGACTTGAGGAAAGTTTTATTACTATAAAACTTTGTCTTATTGGTGCCTGAAATTATACAAGATGCTTCAAAGTTTTTTAGTTTAAACTATTTGCTTTTTTCTTTGTTTAAATGAACCAAAATTATACCTATTAAGTGTTATGAGTTTGTTTCTTTGATATCTCTATCTAAATGAACCAAACGTATACCTATTAAGGGTTATGTTTTCCTGAACATGTATTTTGATCAAATGATTTCAAGAGTACAACAAACACTGTCCATTGTAAAAATCTAATTGGTTTGACTACCTATATTAAATTAATGTAAGTATGAAATGAAATAAATACTGCTACCAAAAGAAGCAAATACGTTGTGTACTTCACAAATCTTCACAAAAATGTTCAAAATATTCGCTTTTTAAAATTTTTCAATTAATTCCTTGAACTTATCCTTAACATAGTTACCCACTACTGTTTGAATATGATCGATGAGGTGTGAAGACTTGTTTGAAACCATCTTTAAATTCTTTTGGTTAGTTTTAATAAAGTTTCCGAAACTAAAAAACACAAAATTAAAAAAAATAAACAACAAAACAAAATAAACATCAATCAGTCCCAAAACAAACAAAAATCCTAAAAAAAAACAACAAAATAAAAACAATCAAAAATAATCACAAGAAGACATCACATTTCTTGTTATAGTGGCAGTTCATTAAATAGTTGTACCTATGTGTAATGATCATACTGTACTCGTATCAGTTACAATTAACAAGTGTTTAGTTTCTGCTATGCTCATTTCAGGTCTCACTGGATAGTTTCGTATTTTGACACCCCCCCTAATTTTTAAGGTAGAAGGCATGAGCCTGATTATCACAACCCTAGCATTTATAAACTCACACATAAGCTAAATCTGTAATGTGGTTTACATTTTCTTTGAGTTAGGCTTGTAAATGGGTTGCCTTGTTGGTGACTTCCTGTCACAGTTAGACTAGCACTGGAGATCAAATGCGTAACTTAGTCTGCAAATGTGCATCCAACTTGGCTAACGTATTTACATGTGTCTGCTTCAGAGGTAAATATCTAAACATCTACATGATTGAGGGGTGATGAAAAGTATGTTAATTTGTTATAGTACTAGTGAACTTTCAAGATCATTAAGGTACATACTGACCCTGTTAGCCTGCCTCTCACAGGAACAGATTGAAAATAGCTCTTTTCTGTCAAAAATGAATGTAAAAAAGAGGGGTTGGTGGTAGTATAGGTTCAGTATCAAAACCACCAGTTGCATAAGGAATTAACCTTAATACCATAGTGAGAATCTTACAAGCATCCTTTCAACAAAAATCATTAGTTAGTTTCTATTTGTATCTTTATTGTAAAATTATAATCATTTTTCTGCAATAGGTCATTGTCGGATGAAAATTTGGCAAAACAACTGTCCGGTGAGACCTCAAGTCGTAGAGCCTACATGTATAGTGCAATGATCGATATGTCCGCATAAATGAGTATGAGAAATGACCGCTGTTCCAAATACAAATTCTGAATTTATGCGTTATCGCTAAGCTATTTTTGTCATTTGATGGATTTTGTGATTCCAAACCCAAGCAGAGATTATTTCTAAAGATACAATAGATACTCTCCATAATGTTTCAGTTGATAGGTTGTGTTAGAAAAAGTATATTAAGTTTCGATTATGACTTACTGTCCCTTGTGAACAAAAGTAGTTCCGAATGTAGTTATCAACAGCGGCGAAATTACATCCGAGATTTATTTCTCGACTTAATGCAACTTGCCGAATGTGTACCGACTGATTCATGGTAACTAACGTTCACCTGTGTCTGACCTGCACTGATGGTAAACAACTTCATCAGGCACCGGGTCACCAACCGGTCACATAACAAACCGTTCATTAATATGATAATAAAAGTTGAGGCATAAATTTTTTAAAATGGCTAAACACGTCTTTTCCTCTTTCATTACGAATATTTACTGCATTTCGAGCATAGGCGGATTTATACATGCAAATTATACATCTTAAAATGTGTTTTAGCATATGAAACTTTATTTTAACACATTTATAGTATTGTATATTTAGCAACAATTCTTTCTTTTTGGAAATAACCATCTCCTATAAGTGCAGGAATCTGCATGCAGCTTTGCAAAGTTGATGCTTGGTCACAAAAAAAAGGCTCTTGAAAGAAGTGGACAAGAGAGAAGGTGCAAACTGATTTTCAAAATATAGTCAGCAAAAACTGTAACTGATGAAAATCCTCAAAATTCATGTCAAGTTACACATGACATGAACAGAATATATTATCATAAAACCCAAACTGATATTTTGTAACTTGTTTGTGTTCGCATCGAAATCCTCCACTCCCAGTCAAACCATTCAAATTGTGACACCGATACGCTTCGTAAACATTCTAAATTGAACGCTAGATGTCAGAAAACAAATAACTGTTCGTATGAGGAGTCAACAATTATCTGATGCATACATCAGGATTCTGTCCGAACAAAATTATCACATAGCAGGTACACGTTGTACACAGTGTTTATGGTGGAATATTTTTTGACATGTTAACATGCTAACAATATTACTTCCCAGGCCCGGTCCTAGGACATGCGGGATATGCGGGGCCTAAGGCAGCAAGCCATAAGCGCAGTGCACCAAGCAAAAAAAAAAAAAAAAAATCCATTGCGGGGAAGCATGGATCCAAAGCGGTTGCCTCGTCATGCCCTTGTGCCGGGTCTGTCACTTAAGATTGGACCAAATAAACCTATACAATACTTGCGCAGTATTTTCATTATTCCATGCTCTGCCTTCTAAAACAATTTGTTTTGTTTTTTTTAAAAACTATTACTATCAACAATATGGCGACCGTCTTCCCAATCGGTAGCCCAGTGGATTTGGAAAAGGTCGACTATCACAAAAGTGCATATTGATGGTCTCATATGTCGAAATATGGCCCATTTACCCTTCGTAGAATTCTCCACCCCCCAATTGAACATGAGTACTTTCCTTTGCAACCACGCAGTATGAATTTTGCACACCACCCACCCAGGACAAGTGTGGTTTAAATATCAACCTATAGGAGTAAAAATACGCACTCTCTCATGACTAGTGATGACAAATGATGGATTCCCAGCTGATAGAAGCTTATGGGAACACATCATTCTAAAGAAATAAAGCAATGTATGCATCCGTTAAGAAAAACAGTAAAAATAGCCTTCACACGAATATTCACCAAATGGAATGCAACATTTTCTGCCATATCGGATACAGCATCTGTGGTGAATATTCATAGTGGTATATATATACTTTTTGGTGTAAACGGTGCATACAATCCGGTCGAAATCCACGTATCGCGCATAAATACTTCAGCTGACCTGATCCAAATGAACTATGATTTTTTTTTCTTCGGAGATCCATTGATAGTGTCCATATCAACTGTTTTATAGATTTGGATGGACAATTGCTCTTTAATTATAATTTGTAAAAATGACCTACTTTTAACTGTTACAGTTTATCAAATTGGGCAATACTGATTCAACGCTTGTCAGGGACTAATTTTTATATGCGCAGGAATTGAAAGATGCCGCACCTGAGCCTGAATAAACTGAAATGACAAAGCACCTTTAATCTTTTTCACATCCAAACTCTTTCCACTAAAATGAAAACTACGTGGCAAACATAATTTCAAATGGGTGATATTTTAATGTTAAATTTATGAAACTCGTTGAATAATTTCAAGTTTTTCTCGCCAAGACTCACAAAAAACCCCTGAAAATTATTTGACTTGATTCACAAATTCAATATGAAAATCAAAACATTAAATATCCTCTAGATATCAACAAAACTTAGAATTATCCAGAAAATAGTCGTGCATATATTCAATAATACATGGATCATCATTATTGCTATAAGCACGTTTGTATACATTTCTCTAAAAAAAATGCCAGTCTAATTATGCAACATAGTCACTTCCTGTTCGCATATTGTTTTCAGGCAAACCTCTTGTTGGCAAAAATGTTGGCTCGCCTGCGTTTTAAAACAGCGAATCGTCAGATCCGTGTAGACCCATGCACGTGCCTGGATAATAGGTGTTTACATACAGGAACGTCATCTGAAGGTCTACACGTTTGCAAAACTTAATTATACCCTATGTTATAGTCTTTCACCAATCCCAAACCACGTCATTCACATAGTATCATAAATAATTTTCTTTTTGCACAGGTAAAGTCACACAAAGGTCGATCGTGCGAAGGTTTTCAATCGGATAAGGGTCATACATCTTTAGTGTGAGGCAATCATGATGGCAAAATATCCCTAAATTATATTACTTGCAACAACTTGCAGGCATCTACTTAGTAGCCATGTACCCTCTCGTATCCCCAATTTCATCTCTAGTGTGCAATCGAAATTCAATATATTTTAAAGTGCTCGGAAATGACATCCCTCCCAATAAATTAAACAACCAGATTCAAATAAAAGAAAGATCTACGTCGCAAGCATGGGCGATTGCAAGATTTTTTTGTGGGGATGGGTCAGTCAGTTACGGCTGAGAGAGTTAGTATAATACGCAGTCTAATACTAAAGCTAATGTATACTAACCGTTTTGAACATAATCTGGTCACATATTTTATAGTTATGTGAGAGTTAGACAATTTGTTAAAAAAAGTCCCAGGACCTAGTCCCAGAAAATTAAAGCATTTGATCTTTAATATAATTTAAGTAGACCGAGGTATGTATCGCGGTGTGTTCAAAATTGTTCGTGGTACCCATGCAGTTCTTGTTTTTATCATATTCATGTGGTATACTTCAGTCAAAATTGACAAGGAACACGTATTTATAAGCTCTTTCAGTCATTTAGTAGGTATGAATATTTTCAAAAAATTATAAATCACAGCAAAATTCTTTTCGGTAAAATAAATATATGCAGTTCATTATGTGAATAATAATAATAATAATAATAATAATAATAATAATAATAATAATAATAATAATAATAATAATAATAATAATAATAAACAATAATAACAACATCAATAATAATAATAATAATAATAATAATAATAATAATAATAACAACAGTAACAATAATACTAATTAATACTAATTAATAATGATAGTTTTTACAGTATTTACTTATTTATAAGACGATTCTGCAAACAACGGACCCATATATGCTGTCTATATACCTCAAAAAATCGACAAAATTCAGATTCTACTGATAGTTGAAAATAATAATATATGTTGTGCCGGATTTAGGACAAATGATGCCCTGTGCTAGTTACGTTATGAGGCCTCTTATAATAAAAAATTAATCGTAAATTTTATTTCCTAGAAGATGGGCCCTCTGGCCAACACGGTACCCCATGCTTTAAGCACACCTAAGAACAACGGTAAATCCGGTACTGAGTATATGGACTGTCGTCAAGAAACAGAAGCTTCAAGGATTAAGTTAGAATTTTACGCTGTAAAACTATCAGACACCATTGCATTAACTTTTTTAAAATTTATTGCGAGCTGTTCACAGAACAAAATGAGCCCGACTCTTCTTTCCAGCGTGATATTGTCGTATAGTCTCGCTAAAGAGTTTTGCTTAGGGGCAAACCAAAATTCATGGCAACTACGCTTCACTGCCTTTTCACTTAGCTCTTTATACGAATCAGGCTAACATCAAGGTTTACATAGGTTAAAGAGATGTTGATGTAAAGACAAATTTATTTGGAAGAGAAGAACGCATCCAGCAGAACGTGAAATTGTTACAAACTGTTTTAATTGAAGTGGAATTTTGATGTTACAATATAAAGCATGGAAATAGAAAGTGCATCAGTATCTCGTTCAGAACTCGTCTCAAATACTTCAAAGAGGATTAAAGGATATGGAAAAACATGTTTCCGTGTTCTTCTGGCCTGTCTAATCTTTGTGATTCTAGCACTTTTGATAGCTCTGCTCGTTGGTCTCCAGCGACAACATGAATGGATCGGAATCCATAAAGCTAATTCTATGACCCAGAAAAAACCGTTACATACTGTTCCGGATTGTATAATACTGCCTGACTCTCAAGACCGCCATCTTGATATGGCTAAATGTGTTTTGGATTCATACCCACTGATTGATGGGTAAGAGGTTTTATTTTTTTAATACAAATCTATCCCACTGAAAAATGTGCCCTTTTTTGAATCAATTTTGTTTAAAGCTGAAGTTTGTTTTGAAACTTGTTTTTGGTACATAAGCCACATATTTTTATATTGTTTCTATTGTACATATTTTCATGGATGATATCTGGTTGAGTTGCTACACGCATAAAAGTATATCCAGCAATTAATTTTTTATATGCATGTGAATGTTTATAAATTTACATAATTTTGATAAATGCTGACAGGGGATTTTATTCTGTGCAATGGGTGTTCTTACCTGCTGTAATTTTTTCTTTTATTTTCTTTCTTTATCAAAATAATGCATTGTTTTCTTAGTGGCGTTTTGCAACACAAGCCTAAAAGGTGTTCAATGCGTGGAATGAGCTATTAAAATAAAGTTTATATGTTGGATTTATCTCAGAAAATGTAGAACTGGAAGCAACACTATGAGCAGATAAAAATATATGACAGTAGAAGACTACCGTGAGGAAGCAAAAGTGGTTGCTGCCCTGTCTTTATCTGTTAAATAAAGGATAAAATATCCAACCCACCGACCCACTCCAAAAAAAAAAAAGAAAGAAAAATGGAAAGAGAAACAAGAAAAACAAATGTAGACACTTTAAACGACTGGCTTATATCAGTCTGTGTGTAATCAGATAAATTTATGACTGTATATGATTCTTTCAAGTTATTGGAAAAAACTATACACTTGTTTCTATCAATGCACTGAACCATTTTCATGACAACTATCTTTCATTTTAGCCACAACGATTTGTCATGGCAGTTTCTAAATAACGTGAACAACAAAGTATACGGTAGTGTTGACTTCACCACTGATCTCAGGAAGGTGTGGACAACAACAAAAACACGCTTTCCATCCCATACAGATATTCCAAGACTCCGACAGGGAAAGGTTGGCGCCCAGGTAATTAATTAAAATTTATTTTTGATTTAATTGATAATTGATAATATTATATTTTATTGTAATTAGGCCAATACACAATTTGTATCACATATATGACAACTAGTGCATTTATGATTTTTCACATAAGTGCTCATTACATATGAAATTTGTGAAACAAAGTAATGGGCATTATATGATACAAGTTGATTGGTATTATATGATACAAGTTGATGGGTATTATATGATACAAGTTGATGGGTATTATATGATACAAGTTGATGGCTATTATACGATACAAGTTGATGGGTGGTATATGATACAACTTGATGGTCATATGAAACACGTTGATGACCATTATGTGATACAAGTTAATGGGTATTATATGATACAAGTTTATGGGTTAGATGATGCAAGTTGATGTGTATTTTATGATACAAGTTAATGGGTGTTATATGATTGAAGTTGGTGGGTTAGACGATACATGTTGATGAGTATTATTTGATACAAGTTGATAGGTATTATATGATACAATATAATGGATATTATATGATAAAGTTGATGGGTATTATATGATACAAGTTGAATTTTATCATATGATACAAGTTGATGGATATTGTATGATCAAATTGATTTGTATTATATCATGCAAATAGATGTGTATTACATGATACATGTTGATGGATATTATATGATAAAGTTGATGGGAATTATATGATGAAGTTGATGTGTATTATATGATACAAGTTCATGGGAATTATTTGATGGGTATTATATGATACAAGATGATGGACAATATGATGGGTATTATGTGATTAAGTATATGGTATTATATGATCAAGTTGATGTGTGGTATATGATGCAAGTTGAAGGGTGTCATATGATACAAGCTGATGTGTATTATATGATACAAGTTGATGTGTATTATTTGCTATAAGTTGACGGGCATTATATGATCAAGTTGATGGGCATTATATGATCAAGTTGATGGGCATTATATGATCAAGTTGAAGGGTATCATATGATACAAGCTGATGTGTATTATATGATACAAGTTGATGGACATTATATGATCAAGTTGAAGGGTATCATATGATCCAGTTGATGGGCATTATATGATACAAGTTCACGGATAGTATTTGATAAAGTTTATGTGTATTATATGATACAAGTTAATGGGTATTATATGATCAAGTTGATGAGTATTATATGATCAAGTTGATGTGTATTATATAATACAAGTTGATGGACATTATATGATAAAGTTGATGTTTGTGATATGATACAAGTTAATTGGTATTATATGATGCAATTTGATGGATATTATATGATCAAGTTGACGTGTATTATACGATACAAGTTAATGGATAGTATATGATAAAGTTGATGTGTATTATATGATACAAGATGATGGGTATTATATGATCATGTTGATGGGTATTATATGATATAGGTTGATGTTTATTATATAATACAAGTTGATGTGTATTATATTATCAAGTTGAAATGATCAAATTGATGTGTATTATATGATACAAGGTGATTTGTATTATATAATACAAGATGATGGGTGTTTTATGATCAAGTTGATGGATATTATATGATAAAGTTTATTGGTATTATATGACACAAGTGGATGTTTAAAATATGATACATGTTGATGGAAATTATATGATCAAGTTGATGTGTATCAGATGATACAAGATATATGGTTATTACATGATCAAGTTGATGTGTATTAATTATATGATCAAGTTGATGTGTATTATATGATACAACTTGACGGATAGTATATGATCAAGTTGATGGGAATTATATGATACATGTTAATGGCTATTATATGATACAAGTTGATGGATATTATGCGATAAAAGTTGATGAGTGGTATATGATCAAGGTGATATGTATTATATGATACAAGTTTATGTATATTATATGATACAAGTTGATGGATATTGTATGGAAATGTTGATGTCTATTGTATGAAGCATGTTGATGTGTATTATATGATCAAGTTGAAGGGTATTATATGATCAAGTTGATGTGTACAATATGATACAATCTTATGTGTATTATTTGATATAAGTTGACGGATAGTATATGATAACGTTGATGTGTATTATTTGCTATAAGTTGATGGGCATTATATGATCAAGTTGATGGGTATTATATGATACAAGTTAATGTATATTATATGATACAAGTTGATGGATATTGTATAGAAAAGTTGATGTGTATTATATGATTCAAGTTGATGTGTATTATATGATACAAGTTGATTGATATTTTATGATTAGGTTGATGGGTACTATATGATACAAAGTGGTGTGTGTTATGTGATACACGTTGATAGATAGTATATGATAAAGTTGATGGGTATTATATGATACAAGTTGATGCATATTATTTGACACAAGTTAATGGATATTGCATGACCAAGTTGATGTGTATTATATGATGGAAGTTGATGTGTATTTTATGATACAGATGATGTATTTTAAATGAATCAAGATGATGGATATTATATGAGAGAGCTGATGGGTATTATAAGATACAAGTTGATTTGTATTATATGGTACAAGTTGATGGATATTATATGATAAAATTGATTGGTATTATATATACAAGTTATTGTGTATTATTGTATGATACAAGATGATGGATATTATATGATCAAGTTGATGGGTTTTAAATTAGCAAGTTGATGTGTATTGTATGATACATGTTGATGTGTATTGTATGATACATATTGATGTGTATTGTATGATACATGTTGATGTGTATTGTATGATACAAGATGATGTGTATTATATGATACAAGATAATGGGTATTATATGATACAAGTTGAGGGGTATTATATGAACAAGTTGATGTGTATTGTATGATACAAGTTGATGGTTATTAATTTAGAGGTTCATAGATATTATTTTATCTAGTTGATGTGTGTTATATGATGAAGTTCATGGGCATTATATGACACAAGTTGATGTATTTTATATGATACAAGTTGATGGATATTATATCAAGTTGATGTTGTTATGCCACCGTTTTCCACACAATTGTTATGTCGCCAAGTCGTAGATAGAATAAACGACATCGTCATAAGATAAAAACCTGAAATGATTATCTTTCTATTTGTACTACCGGTGACAAATTGGCGGCGTGCAAACCACACCAACCTCTTTCACTACGGGTCGTTGTTAGGGAATGACCTCCGCGGTATAGTTTACCCAGTGTGGATAGATAGAAAGAAGAATGCAGATCACTGAACAAGTATATTGAAGAAATAACAAAACGAGCCCCCTTTCAATGAACAAATATAGAATTTAATCAGTTTATCAACAGAATTTAAAATGAAAAGAAATCAATGACTTGGTTACAAAAGAAGGAAAATGGTACTAACATGTACTCAAATAAAAAGACAATACAAATTTCTTTAAATGTAAAATTACTTTCCACGTTAATATACTATCTTCATTGCCAATGAGATGTGACCTTTGAGTGCAACGATGAGAGACTTCATCACCTAATTTATGCGGACATCAAGACTTCCGTTCGTCCCTGCTCTGCCGATCTTTGTCTAGCTGTTTCGTCTTGGACTTTTGCCGTCGAACTCTGACTTAACAACCGTCTCTGAACTTAGATTTCTGCTTAGAACTTGTTCTCGTCCAGTGATTGTTCAGGAATTCCTCATGTGAATCCAGGAAAGCTGTTTTCTTCAATAAATAAAATGTCTCGCAATAGACAATAGGTCATATTCTCAGGTATATATGTATTTTTACATTAATTCGGCTCAGAGACAAAAGGCATAAATTCTGCCGCAGTAACTCATTGCTCCCTAACTGTTATGTTTACATAAACGGTCAATGCTTGTCATGACCTTAATTCGGCTCACGCTAGGGATGGTCAATTAAATTTAACTCAGCCGTATGAACCCGTACGTAACCCCTTCCTTGACTTCTTACGCTACCAATCTAGCAGTGTTAAGTTACATATGGCTTAGACTCTCAGATCTAACTATTCTAAAATAGTTTACTCGACCAATTAAATATTACAAACTAGCATATAGATATACACTTAAGTGATCAATTAAATATTACAAACTAGTATATGGTATACATATAATGTTAGGTCATACTCATTCTAAACATGGTTAATCCATAAACTATGAAACATTAACCATCATTCCTTAAGCTTAATTCATTTAAATTCCTAATCACTCCTATGTATTCAAGATTCAATTACATGCAATTTTTTCAACTAATCTAATGAAATTTTAATTACATTCAATCTTGCCAATTCTCCAAATGAATTGATAAATAAAAAATCAAAGAATAAAATGTCATAACTAGCATTTCCCTAAAATCCTGCAAAATGAAATCATACATACATATATCATATCAAGAATACATTTGAAAAATAGATCAACAAATGAAATAACATATTAAAATCGGGAAACTAAGATTGCGTACCTTTTGCCGTTTCTTTATTCGTTTCCACGAACCTCACGTATAGTCCGTCTCCTAACTGAGACAACTATCTGGCCCCTTACTCAATAACGAAAACGTACTTGCTACGAATTCGGAGTCCACCTAACTTTCCTCGAGAAAGATCGAAGACTGCTGAATTTTCCTAAAGTAAAATCTTTAATTTCTTGCAGAGTAACGCCCATAAATCCATACTAACCAATCGGAATAGACTGTATCCTAAACCTGTTCCGTAGAATTTTTGGATTGACAAGACAACTAAACAACTAATCATGCCGTAATTATTCATTACTTTGAACAATCATCTATAGCCATCTCCTGCCTTTAACCGGTCGATTTTGGGGAAGGGTCTTATGTCATTCTCTTGTACCATAGTATCTGACTCGGTCATGTTACGTCGGCTAGAACGAATTCCCTTTTGACGTTCAGAGATGAAATGAAAATAATCATCTAACTATCTCTAGCCCTTTCTACTTTAATTAAGTTGACTTTGATACAATTCCTTTAACCAAAGCTTTTAAGAGTTTTCAAAATTCGACACATCACACTACCATTATTCGTTTTATCAGGATATATTTCGTTGTTGTTTTGGCTTGTCTAACTTTTCGTGAAAGTCAACATTCAAACTCATTAAGTTACTTATATGGTATATGGTGGAAAGGTGTGTAATGTCTTTTTTACACTGGTATAGGCCTCGGTTATTTAGCGGTTAAATGCGTATACATTAAAGGTAAGAACAGTAATTGAGTGAACATACTGTTAACTGCGAACATTAATTACCTTGTTTTAATTGGGGCAGGTATTGATCATTAGTGTCCCCCCCCAAGTGCCTGAGCAAATTAGGCATTACCATTGGTAGTCAGAAGTATTACGATTCGACGGTCTTAAACTAAATAACATTAAAGAGCGAAGACCAGCAAATTTTGTAAAATGCAACAAATAATTTCTTTCCCTAGAATACAAAGTGAAGATTTAAAAAGAACGCACAGTATTGTGCATGAATCCCAAATAGTCCTTAAAGTTTTATCACAAGTCCAAATTTATTAAGTTTTAACTGAATTCCAGTGGTTTAAACCTCAAACAGTTCTAAAAGTTTTATAACAAGTCCAACTGTGTAAAGTTCCATTTGAATTACAAAGGTATTCTAGTTCGAAAATATTATAGATGAGCACTTTGTAATTCCACTGAATAATAATCTGAATACATAATTCCAACTAAATGAAATAGTGATGAGAGTCACTAGATTTCATTATTGTAATATAAATTAGTACACATGGTTTATTGGCTACCAATAGAACAAGCAATATAGCTATTTTAGCCTTTCTAAAAACATTAAGATTTCTTCTTAGTTATAAATTTATCCAGCAAACATATAGTTGTAAAAAGTTGCGGTTAGCCATTCGTAACATAAATGATCAATACAGCTTGATGACACGTGCATATTTTCTCGTGCACATATGCATGGGTTCTTTCAAACCTGTTGTGGTTAAGTGTTTAAAAAATTATTGTTTAAGTGGCAGTTGACCACATATTTTTACTTTTTTATAATTACAACACTATAATATAGGTGCTCCTATCACTTACAAATTAATTATCATGGACAGTGTATGCTGTACTCATCTGAAGTGATATGGTCCAAAGTACATGGTGCGGTGAAAAAAAAAATGGAATATAAACCATAATAATTCAATTGGACTTAGTGTATCTATACGTAATGATACGTAATGATTGTCTAAACACTAAAACGAGAACTCCTGCTGATAAAATAAATTAGTGGATTAGTGCATTAGTGGATCAAGCAAATCTGAGGACAGCATTAGATGTAAGTGGCATTAAAGGTCTAAATGTTAAAATGTAGCACGTACAAGATACCAGATGGTCATTTCTTAAAAGATGGTATCATGGGGCTTATGGAACTTCAACCTGACGGATGATGCAATGGGGCTTATGTAGCATTAACATTAAAGAGCACCACGAGGCGTATCGAACCTTAACATGCAACACTATTGGACTTATGGAACTTGTACACGTAGTTACCGAATATTAACATTGTGGAGATCTATGGGTATATGGGACTTGAACATTGTGGGGACATGTGGGTTTATGGGATTTTAATATTGTGGGGACTTATGGGTTTATGCGACTTAAAGATTGTGATCTATGGGTTTATGTGACTTTAATATTTACGGGCACTATGGGTCTTATGCTATTTTAACATGGAGTACAATGGTGTTAAAATAAAGTTAACATTATGTGACGTTTTGGGAATTATGCAACAACATTAATATTAAGGTCACACTGGATTAGAATGAACTTTAATAATATGGGGTAGCTTATATGGATATTATATGATCAAGTTCTAATGGGAATTTAACATCATGCAGCACTACGAGGAATATGGAGCTTTAACTTTATGGAACACTATGCGATTAATTGAACTTCAAAATTATGTAGCACTATGAGGCTTATGGAAATTTAACATTATAGAACACTATGCAGCTGATGGAACTTTAACATTAAATTCCACTATGCGACTTATGTAATTGTATCATTAGAATTATAATTGGGCTGATGGAACATTAATATTATGCAATACCATGGAGCTGAAGGAACGTTAACATTATTGAACACTATGGGTCTATGTCACGTTAAAATTTGGAACACTATGCAGCTGATAGAACTTGATTATTAAAGGGCACCACATCTACGCTAGCCAAGGTTTTGATATGTAACCAGATTTATATCTTGGCGGATCGATCAGATATTTCAGTGCTTTGTCTTAGCTACATCTATTTGATTTCATAGTTGTTTCCATTAGTATGTAATGCTAACTAATCAGTAGCCTGTGACATATGCAGTAATTGTGCTGGCAAGTTACTTCAAAAGGACATTTTGTAAGTTTAGCATCGAAAGTATGATTACATACCACGGTTAAACCACTACAGGTGTACTTGAGGGAAATGATCTATTTGCAGAAACACGGGCTGCCAGTGGAATGTTGCTTATTTCTGAATCCATTCCAGTTGTGTGCTCCTCTTCTATTGTCCATGTAGGAAGAGTATTCAAATTTGAACAACTTGAGTATGATTGGCTGCGGCGGACCAGAAGAACTGAAATATATGATCGATATGCCAAAATGTAGATAGACTTAACAAATCGGAACCTTAGGTAGCAAAGATAGGGGCATTCTAGGTCTTTTGGGAATTAATCGTTATGGATTATAACTGGGCTTAAGGATCTTTAAAAATTTCAGCGATCTGGGGCTTATGAAACATTATTTGCGTTTTATTAAAAGTAATGTGAGTTTGTGACAAAAGATACAATATATGTGAAGATGTGAATGATTAATGAATTTTAACTGAACACTTCTGTATCTACCAATCACTGCAGCCCAAGAAATAGTACGGATCGCAATATTATCAACATTGTGACTCAATCGAGTTAAAAGGACACCTCAAATACTAGTGCTATTTTCAATTTGCTTACTGATCACCCCCTCCCCGAATGAGTATTGCATGACTGGATATACACGATGATTGCAAGATTCTCAAGCTTGGAACTGTCATCAGTCTGCAATGTAAAGAAAATAAATAAATAAATAAATAAAAAAATAATAGAATGAAAGAAACAAAAAGGGAAAACTCTGCATATTCAAATAAAATTCTTTCCTCATTTTTCCAAGAGGCTGAATATATATTTTCAAAGACGGGTCTTTTTACCAGGATTTTACCAACATTTAGCAACTTCCCATAACGAAATTCTGGCTGCATTTAAGGATCCGTAATAAATAGTCACCTGCATATTTTAAGAATGTAATTAACATTATGGAAAATCGGTTGATTTTATTGTTCTAATTCCACGGAGCGCTGAATCGTGTGCTGCAGGAGGGAATTAAACACCGTGAATATGTTTCCAAAGAGCAATCGATTCTTCTATGACTCAATGATCTTAAACTAAGAAGTAGAAAAAGCGAAACCAGCACGTTTCGTAAATTTTATAAATAATTTAATTTTCTAGAATACAAAGTGAAGGTTTAAAAGGAATTTCAGTATGGCGAATTTAATCTCAAACAATCCTTAAAGTTAATATCATAGGTCCAGAAAAGTTCCGAATGAATTCAAGTATAGAATGTGCTGTTGTGCCAATAGTCTAGGATGTTTTACGAATCTTGGGTCTTAAACTACATAACAAGAAAGACCACAACCGGCAAAATATGTGTAATCTAAAATATCTAGTCACTTTCATAATATATAAAGTAAAAACTTAAAAATAACTTACAGTATTAAGAATGAATTCATAAATTCCTCAAAGTTCTATTAAGTTTAATAGTTCTGAGCAATCTGAATAAATTTCAAAGTTATTTCGAACGATGTCACTACTGTACTGATGTGTCAATATGACATAATAAATCACTGATATGGTTTACAACTGTCTTTAAATGAATTCACGGTAATTCCAATGCAACTATTAATCCAAATATCTTAAAGTGAACTTAGATCACTATAATTTCAACGAATGATTAAAATGAAACAAATGTATCACTCTTCTCAATGTAATGTTTCAAACACCAAAATTACTGTTCAGAATGGCTAATTCTGCGTAATAATTCTCTTGTATAGAAAGATAATACACAGTTGGAGAAATCACAATACAATACCTGGAATCAATCATTCTTTGTATTTCAAAATGCTTTATAAGCATACAAATCAACTGACTTACACTGGTTAATCAGAAAATAGGTTTTTAAAAATCAGGACATTCATTCTCAAAAACGTATGTCCATGTAGAATCACTCGATGTTTACTTGCATGAATCACACACCTTTAAAATTCAAGAATGAATGAATCTACACATTTGATACATGACTCATCTTACAATACAAATTACAAGTTTAGCATTAAAATATTATTTACTCAATGCCCATTATAAAATCATTTTTATGAAAATAATACACATAATAAAAATAGATATTATACAGATAAAACGTAACTGATGAACTCATGTGATAACAGTCTTGATGTATCATAATGATATTATCCGAAATTGCCCTGAACTAAATACATAATAATCCCAACATTATGTTTTAGTCCTAAAGTGCATTATCATTTTTGTAGTGCTAATGAATAATTTATTGTTAAAAGCATTCTGTAGAGGTGCAGAGAGATTATTCCAACCCAAAAAAGTCCAGGTAAAGTGCACTATACTATTAATAAGACGATGCCTTTTTCAAGACGCTGGTTGAAGCGTTTGCAATAAATAAATAAATAAATAAATAAATAAATAAATAAATAAATAAATAAATAAATAAATAAATAAAGTTCTGCTTGATACTCAGTACTATGAAGTAGTAAGGGACACAACTCAAACTTGAGCTTTTAAAATCAAGTTATATCCCTTTATCTGTTCTCGAATATGTGTGAAATTCTAATTTCTTATGGTCAGTATTTAATATATTCCGAAGAATTACTGGATTTAAATATTGAACTATTTATTAGTTTTGTCTTTGTGTTTAACGCATTAGTCACATTTTTAAAGTTCTTAATATTTTTAATTTTTTTCTTCAAATGCATGGTTATGTCTTCTCTACATATTCTCTGAAGAAATTCCTAAATTTAAAAAAATAATCGAAACTTGTCTCAAATGATACATTCTCCAACTTTCCAACGTGTTGTCACTTCTTTGATGAAATATTCTGCCAAGTTCGAAATCTTTAGTCGTCGCTGCTTTCGATATTGTAGACACGTCCCATTACATCAAACATATAGTTACAAGCCAGGGGTATTTGCTTGACCAATCGGTGTCAAAACCCTGGCGTGAATCCCGATAGAAGTCATAAGTTTACCCCAAATTTCCAAAGAATACTTTACAACTTCAATTTTAAGATGAAAAGCCCGACGTGTCCATTCTATACATAAATTTTACTATAATCAATGTAAGACCACATTATTTACAACTGGCCAAATGACCATCAACCGCACATCCGCATGGTTTCTCTACATTAACTTTCCGTTCCGCCAGCAGTTCACACCATAGAAACTCTACAACTATCCCGAACATATGGGAGTATTTTAACTGCGTCTTCTTAGGCCAGTCAATCTATGGTTTCAAGGCACATGACAACAGTAAAACTACATCACCTTGGTCACTATGGCGATATAAACGGTATAATCCGAGTCCTTTCTCATTTATTCCATTGTGTAATTTACCGTTTTCATACCACAAATACTGCCACTGCAGTCACAACACCAATGTACACCACTAGATTTTATAAAGTACTACATCACGACAGAGACAGTCATGTGGATTGGGTCTGAGTTCGCTACTCATTGACCATGGCATCATGGAAACTCACTAACACTTTCTCTCCGTGACATTTGCTTCTAATAATTGACTAATTATTTCGGGCTAAGGAATATTTCCCATTGCACCGAATTCAAATAATCAAACAAGTAATCACAAACCTAAGAATTGCTTAAACGGGACTCTATAACCAAATGCGCATCTCCTTACCTTTATTATAATATCTATCATCCAATTGGGTAAGTAAGTGAGTTTCGTTTTTCAGACGGGAACAATCTTTGTAACACCAACGTAATATGATGACAATGACTCTGATTGAAATTCATTCTTCAAGACTGTTACAGAGGTTCCAGTTAGTCAAACGCTCATTTATTGTTTCAGGCGATGGTTTGTACTGGTGCAAGTCCGATTTTGCGGTGGTAAGACTGATTGTTGGTTTCCAGAACGTGGTAATACGTCGATATATGTTTTAGCTTGTCTTGATGTGTAAGATATTGCCACGCGCATAATCTTAGTATTATTTAAATGCGTTCGACGAAAACTTGACTTTGGTTAAAGGGTTTTCAGTTCATAAAATTAATGTGTCCTTTTTCAATTCGTATTAAAATTGTTGACTGAGCAAATCAGAACATTTATTTACAATCGCAATATATTCTACACACCATACACAGCTTAAGCTATAACATAATCTATTATGGATGTCAAGTACGCACACAGAAGATTAAAAAAAAAATGCACAATAATACACATTTGTAACCTCGATTGTACGAAGCCAAGTGTGAAATATGAGCCAAACCTGGCATCTGATTTCTTGAACATTTGCTATGAATGAATCGCCGACTGTTCCTGTAGCCAGCATTACGTCGTGGAAGTGTTTACCCTGTAGCTGGCATTACGTCGTGGAAGTGTTTACCCTGTAGCCAGCATTACGTCGTGGAAGTGTTTACCCTGTAGCCAGCATTACGTCGTGGAAGTGTTTACCCTGTAGCCAGCATTACGTCGTGGAAGTGTTTAGATTGAGTTTCTCTTTAGTACCTTGATACAGTTTGTAAATTGCTTCATTGTCCGCAGTTGTATGCATTATTATAGCAAACGCTGCCAAACGGTTGTCTATGCTACTCAATAAATCAACCAATCTACCAGAAGTTATATAAGTTGCGGGTACCACAGTTTTTAAGGAACCAATGTTAATATTCAGCCGTCGATAAGGGACTATTTTTTTGTAGTACTGATGTCATTTGAAGAGTAATGTGTCCTTTAATTATTCAAGAAAGTAGATTTCTTGA
This sequence comes from Potamilus streckersoni, assembly GCA_016746295.1. Lineage (NCBI taxonomy): Eukaryota > Metazoa > Mollusca > Bivalvia > Unionida > Unionidae > Potamilus > Potamilus streckersoni. Next base: position 1,594,172 of record JAEAOA010000605.1, on the reverse strand, counting down.
CTCCATCTTAAAGTGCATTGGTTATCGGCCGTAACATTGGAACAACTACTTTGAATGTCAGTGAGATCATCAGCAACGGAATAAATTTTCCTCGTTTGGACCGAGGTATTGATTTCATCATACTCCTTGTTTTTGTGTCATCGTCAATGGAACATCGTTCAATACATTTAAATAACATTCGCATAATATATCGATCATTTCTTTAAGAACCTTTCAAATTTGGTCTGTTTACGATAGGCACTTTTGTTAAGATTAGGAGACCTTTTGGGATGACATTTTGAGGCGGTAATTGTTGTAACAAATGTCAGACGTCTTGTTTTATACCAGGTCTCTTGTCTATTTGTTGACTGAACGTCGTACGTACTTTATCTTGGATGCCAAAAGTGATAATATTATTTTCAACGCACATAATGAAGTGAGTTCTTGCTTCGATAAATTGCATAAGTTTCATAACAGGTCCGCTGTCTTGCACTTTTTAAAAGTCTATTCTACTTTTTTTAGCAGCAGTAGCACCACCACCACCACCACCACCACCAACAACAACAACAACAACATAATAATAATAATAATAATAATAATAATAATAATAATAATAATAATAATAATAATAATATGATGATGATAATGATGATGATGATAATGATGATGAAGGAGAAGTGGAAACTTTTCTCGACATTTTTGGAAACACGTCTTCATTTCAGTTTAGAAGACATGCTAAAAAGCGATATTGTCCTCGTTTTCCTTTTATGGAGCTTTTGTTTTTGGAATAACTACTTTGAATGTCAGTGAGGTCATCAGCAACGGAATTATTATTATTATTATTATTATTATTATTATTATTATTATTATTATTATTATTATTATTATTATGCTGTTGTTGTTGTTGTTGCTTGCTGTATTCTTGTAAGATTATTCTGTGAGTGCGTGTTTGTATGTACGCTAAAAGCACTTCTCTTCTGTGTTTTTGTTTTTGTTTGACTTCGCTTTTGCATTGGAATTCTATCGTACAACTGAACTAATAATCACTCCTCCAAGTAATGCAATACTCCCATTTTAAGATAATTTGTTTCTTGGTCCTGGTGCTGATTTTATTTCTGCGAATTGAGCTAATGCCTCTTTATGTTGTTAGAGAAACACAGAGTTTGATGAGAAAAATGAATCATTCCTTGCTGTATATGTGATGATAAAGTTAACCATAATAACAATTCTTTGTGACTCGCTTCTAACGAATGCGAACGCACGTGTGCACCTTTATCGCGATTGATGGCATGTAGTTAGACGAGATTTAAGGGATGTTTAATACTCCTTTTAGTTCTACGATGGGGAAACCATTAAATAATAGATGAACCAAAAGATGCAGTCGAGTGTGATTTACACCCTGGTGTGTATGTTTTGCAGACCGTTCTGTAAAGTTCGCAACGATTAACATACTATTAGAAACAGAAGTTTCCTGAGTTTATCCTATATAAAACCAGCGACAAGATCTTACCAAAATCGGCTTCAAGAGTCCTTTAAATATTCCAAGTGTAATATGCTGCCATTTTGAGCAAATCATAAGACTGAGAGATAATGGCACACAAAAGAATGTTTGATATCATACAGACGACTATACTTTGTAAGAAGAGAGTAAAATTATTTGCTAACTTGGACTACAGCTTTGGTGAAACGTTAATAGCTATATGACCGTTTCAAAATATCAAGTTGTCATGGTAACGACATCGTAGCTTGGGGATATCACAATGTCAGCAATGCCAGAGAAGTGGGTAACTTAATGAGCGAAGTGAACGAGGACTATTTGTAACTTATATGGCTACCTGACACCAATTATAAAACAAAATAGGTCAAAATATTCCACAATCAGACGCATTGACATTTTGAAATGGATGATCATTAAATATGCGTGTGGCAAACGTCACAAGAAGAAACAAAAATGAGCCATGGTGCTTTCAATTGCATAATTTGTTCATAGGATTCATCTCATGGATGTTTGAACAAAACCACTATAATTGACTGTACAATTATGTTTGCATTAGCAATACATATTTTTGTGCGATGTGATGAATACTGGCTTTGCAATTATGTCATTATTTGTAAAAACGGAAGTTTAATTTCTTCATCCCCACCTAACAAGTCATCGAAGATGACACAGTGGCTTTGATTAAAGTCAATCACTCTGTCTTTCTTCGGAATACCTTCCACAATAAACTTGTTCTTCTCGACTTTTTTTGAGCATCGAATAAGCAGAGTGCCACTCTTTGTTGTTGCATGTAATGCGTTGCAGAGAACGAGCGAGCAAAAATTGTTTATATTTAATAAAACGTTCGAGAAATTTGGTTTTATCTGCACTTTTAAGTATTACATTAACCAGTTAAAGTGATGGCGAAGATGCAATACATGTCACCTTTGATGACCTGACATTTCGTCGATCACTTTGAGAACACAAGATGCCAACATAACAAAACATTTATAATACATTCATAATTCTTAGAGTTAACATACCGCACAAGAATGTTTGTAAAATAAAGAATATGAACAAAGTTTTATGAGAAATAAAAATTGCATCAGCAATAAGTATCGCCCATAAGCTTGTGAACGAAAGGTTTCTCTCTAATTTGTTTAAGGTTAAATGTTCCAAATGTAGAAAGCTAAAACAAAATAGACAGTAAAAAATAGCTAACGATTAGGCGAGTCAGGTTTCAGATGGTGTATTTTCATGCATTATTAGCTTTGATGTAAATAACATGAGCGAATTAATCCATTTATCATTGTAATAGGAGATAAGCAAGAGTATCATGGATTTGGATGGTGTTCAGATAATGGTGGATATGGTAGAAACGCGAACACACAAGTTTTTGTACAACATCTACAGGATCAAAAAAAAAAAAAAAAAAGAGTACAATTTCCTTAGGAGTTTTTGATCACAGTTTGGCATTATCAAAATTAATGTCTTTGGACAACGCACTCGAATAAGCCGTGCAGTCATAAATTATGCATTAAAGTACTGTTCAAAATATAAAACGGAAGAATAATGAAAACGCAAATGCCTGTAACGTGAGATAAAAATGTAGTTGCAGTTGTTTAGATATTCTTTGCAATCAGTATAATGTCGTACTAGTGCTCCAAGTATTTAGAATTAGTTATAAAGTTAAGGCTGAATTCACTTTAAGTCATGTGATCGACAATCAAGTTGTAATGGCCATAATGGAAACTTAAAAGTTAACGGAGAATAATAAGGTGCAAATAAACGTACCTGCATAACGGAATTAAGGGCGTATTAATTCTAATTTCTATAACAGAATGCCATGTTTACTGGGCACGATTGGTGATATGGCAGAAACAACGACGACGACAACAATGACTATAAGGAGCCTGGCACCATTCTGCGTTAAGTAACACAAAGAAGCAATAAGGACAGCGTAATTTCTATTAGGTATTAACACTAAAGAAAAATTAAGTTTATAATAAATTGCAATGACTGATATAACATAGTTGTAATTGATTATGGAAAGATAATTGTAAAAAGAGTTTGCAGAGTTCTAAATTTGTTAAATTCTTTTGGAAAAGACTTCAAATCATGCGGTCTTGCCTTATAGTTTTAAACTCTTTCCTCTTAATTTCAAAGAGAGCTTTATTTCTGCAAAGCGTGTGTTATACCCAAATTTAAGTTCTTTAGATTAAACTTTGTCGTATTTCTATGTTTTCAGTTTTGGGCGATATTTGTACCCTGCAGTTCCCAGTACAAGGATTCAGTGAGAAGATCATTGGAGCAGACAGATTTTCATCATAAGATGTTTAAAAAGTACTCCAAATATCTCAAATACGTTACAACAGCACAAGGTAAACGCCTTGACTAGTCATAACATGTCGGATTTGTTTTTGTTTCATTGTTTGGTTGTCTCCAAGTTTGGGTAAATCATTAATATTGTGGCTGCGAGTGCTCGAGTACTGAGTACCTCACTAGGCAGGAACCGCTGTAATCTCTTATCCAGTATTCGAAAAACTAGAATATATCGGTTAATGACAATATCAGAGATAAATTTCTTATAATTTTATTTCCCTTTAGGTAAACTTTCCCCGCAGCAGTGTCACATTCTCTCGATTTTTTCTTTAGTATCATATACATAAAGGGTCATCTACTAACGGAACATACGCCTACAAGAAACTCTATGTCCCGTCATGATAGTGACATTCTGTTCTTCGGTTTCACCGACCACAGACATGGTAGCATCATCTACATAAAAACGCATTGCGTTGAGTGGAATATTGTGATTGCCCAACGGAATATGATGATTGATTTCAAGTTTGTTTATGACACTGTTTCTTTTTTATTTGGAGCTTTTACTGTGCATATTCTAAATATATAAGCAAAATAAGATTTTAATATTTACACAATTACATAAAGTTCGTGAACGAGGTAATAAGCATGCTGTTGAATCTGATTATCGGGTCGAAATATATTTCGAATACTTAAAACTTCGAGTATATTGTCACGACTCTATGGTCTTGAACTAAGTAAAGAAAGATAGCAAAAACCTACAAATTGTGTAAAATTCAGCAAATAAGTCATATCCTCAGAAAAGAGTGTGAAATCCAAAAATACTCCGCAAAGTTCTATCACATATAAAAAAATAAAGTGTTCCGAAACATCCCAGTGGTGTTCCGAACGAATTCCAATCCTGAATATGCTGATGTGCCAGTAGCCTAGAATGTGCTATTGTGTCAAATCTTAATGTACCACAAAAACATAAGCCAAAATGTTCTTAAATGAATTAACACCAATCCCAAAATACTGACTTTATCTTTATAAAAATGTGCACCTTGCAATTCCAATCAACAATTGAAATAAGAACTTAAAGACTGACTGGATGTTACTACCATATATATACAAATAACTAAGGCACAAAGAACTATGATGAGGGTCATTTTCTCATCCACAAAGTAAATAAGACCACTTCTAAAATCTTCCAAGGTCAAAGAACCATACATACATATATATTTGCAAAAATTATTTTAACGTGCAACCCATCATAATGAAGCTATATAATGTTTCCAAATTGGTCCTGACAATCCATATTCATAAATAATAAAAAAACCACACACGATATATATATATATATATATATATATATATATATATATATATATATATATATATATATATATATATATATATATATATATATATATATATATATATATATATATATATACATAGAAATATATATATATATATATATATATATATTTATTTATTTACTAGGTCGTCATGTGAGTGTGTCTGCTACGCACCAGCTTGTATAACACCGATTCATTGCTATCACTTTTTGGTGATGCGTGCTTAGTCGTGACGGTATATGGGCTGGTGCGTGCAGGCAAGGCGATGGGTGCCGATAACTCGCGGACCTGGGTTCGAAACTCGGTAGAGTACGAATTTGATTTCTCTAACCTGTATGATAGTATTGTTTGTATTAAACTATATATATATATATATATATATATATATATATATATATATATATATATATATATATATATATATATGAGGTGAGAAATTTAAATAGCTCCGACCCCCAAGTCCAACGGTTCGACTTGCCTAAGATAAGATACCTGGCCAGATATTTGTTTCACTACTACTGTAAGTAAATTAAAGCCACCAAGCATGCACATGCGAAAATACGAAATACACAGAATAGAAACTCTCTCTTAAAATTGTACAACGTGCCTCCTACGCTACTATTTCTAACACCGAAGGAGATTTACAATTACTATTTAAATAGCTCCCGGCCCCTAGTCAGATGTATAAAACCTGAAGGTGACAGGTATAACAATTTATTAGAATATATAAAACTTGTTCAAATATTCCATCGACAAATCTCGCAAATCTTTCGAACAAATACAAACAATGACCTATTCACAGTTGCCAATTACTATCATCATTTGAAATTAAAGTCTTAAGTAAGAGTGTTTTCCTTCGGTGTTGATTTTACTACTCATCTGTCCGCCTCATGTTTATATTTTGGTACTTTAGCTACACTAGACTACGTGGTCTCCTGGCACTACATGATCCGTCCTTCCAACACTTTCGGTACTCCCTTTTTTACTGAGCCTCTGCCCAACTGCTGACGTTCCAATAGACTTCCCATGTACCACCAACGTGTCTTCCCTTACTTCGATCCTCGGGTGTCACCTCTCCCACACACCCAGAAAACTTCCTCAAGAAGCCGTTGTTCGCATTTCCAACTTAGAATTTCACTCGAAGTACTTACCGTCTTTTAACGAGCGCACATCTTTAGCAGTCGGAGTACATTTTAATGTCTCCCAACTTCTTCATGATCCACTCTAGGGACGGTTACATATGTACTAACGGAAAAATGGACTTAGACTAACTAAATTGCCCACTGAGACTCCGAACCCAGAGTTCAATCTCTTAGTTTCGATTGGATAAGGTCTGGTCTCTTTGACAACTGCCCTTAGGTAATTTCGCAATCGAAGAGATCGAACTTGCCCCCAAGACGGTCGTGACATCTCTGACTCAGTCAAAAACAAATAAGATGTCTCTATCTGGTCGTAGAAATCCATTTGAATTTAACCACAAACGGGTCGATGTGTAATGGTTAAACAGGCATTTTTTGGTCCAGAATCGGTTTAAAGTCGTAATCTTACATAATGCGTATTGACATTATTCCAGATGCTCTAACTACGAATTAACTATAAAAAATAAGTGATTATATTAAGCATGAAGCATCCGAAATTTATTTTTTTGCTATCGTGACTATATATATATATATATATATATATATATATATATATATATATATATATATATATATATATATATATATATATATATATATATATATATATATATATATATATATGTGTGTATTTGTGCGTGCGTGCGTGTGTGTGTGTGTGAGAGAGAGAGAGAGAGAGAGAGAGAGAGAGAGAGAGAGAGAGAGAGAGAGAGAGAGAGAGAGAGAAAGGAGTGATCCCTGATCCCTTTAAGAGTAAAGTGTCGCTTAGCAGTTTTACATCTTTGGGGAATCTCCGGTAGCAAGAGGTGAATATGTAAATATGAACAAAGGTTTCTGACTGGGGCTCATCGACTGAAGTTTCAGATAGTGTCAGCCTTTATATATTCCAAAATGACGTGAAATAACTACGTGCCCACAATCAGAATATATTATTGTAAAGATTCCGAAATGGTGTGGATTAACTACGTGATCCAATCAGAATCGTAAAGTGGCTGTCGCTTTTGTTCAATAACATACGTGTCCAAATCAGAATGTCCATTTTAAGTTAATTATTGTAAAGAGGTTATGGCTTTTGTTCAACTCTTAACATGGGTTATGGATAATTTGGTAAATCGTCTTTTTGTTCCACTCGCGACATCGATTACCATTCGTAACATGGAATAATACCTGATTTGTTCGGCTAGTTATCACTTTTGTTCAACTCTTGACATGGATTATGGATAATTTGGTAAATCGTCTTTTTGTTCCACTCGAGACATCGATTACCACTCGTAACCTCGAGTAATACCTAATTTGTTCGGCTAATTAATTTTGTTACAGTGAAAGAAAGCGAGTAATTTGTTTATTGTTATGAATTCTGAACCCGGATATTTTAGGACTACATTTATGAAAAGCAGCTTCTAATGCAAGTCAGTTCCAAGCTATGAAATTGAACAAGGTTATTTAATTTTGTAGCTAATCTCAATTTGTAAGGAACAATGATTCATTCAGTTTAAAAGAAGCGAGTGATTCGTTTATTGTTATGAACTCTGAATTAGGCGATTTAGGATTACATTTGTGAAAGGCGGCTTCTAATGTAAGTCAGTTTTTATGTGATCCAAGCTATGAAATTGAACAAGGTTATTTAATTTTGTAGCTAATCTCAATTTGTAAGGAACAATGATTTGTTCAGTTGAAAAAAGCGAGTGATTCGTTTATTGTTGTAAATTCTTAATCAGGCGATTACATTTCTGGAAGGCGGCTTCTACGGTAAGTCAGTCTTTATGTCATTCAAGCCATCGCATTGAACCAAGCTATTCAATTTGTAACTAATTCCAATTTGTAAGGACCAACGTTATCCTATATTCTTTTTAATTTCTCTACCCAAATTTTATATGAACCAACATAGTCCTATATACTATTTGATTTCTCTACCCAAATTTGGTACCCTAATAATACCTTCTGGGTTATTTGAGCCGAGTCCTCGAGGCTCGATAAAAAATTAGAATTACAATGAATTGATAAAGGTAATAAATTGCAAAAAGTTAACGAAGAACAATTTCATTGCGGTACATCTTGTGAAGTGTAAAATATAACAATACAATGAGAACACTATAATATTCAATAGACTACAAATAATATAGAGCATTATAATAGGCATGATGAATATGATAAACACACTGAAAAATTCAGTACATAATGTGTTAAACTTAAATACATCTGACATGTAGTCGCGGTCGTAAATATCCAGTGTCATGAAGGTTGTCAATCATGGATGGGCCAGTAGTGTGCCAATAGAAAGGGTATAGTTGAAGCTGAAGTATATCAACTATGACACATTGAAATCCGGTAGTAATTTCAAGACGGAGTTTAGTACATGCCTTGGACTGTGAAATCTATTTACAAACATGGACAAGGACAATTGTGAATGTCAGGAATGAGACTGAAAAGATTATGTGATCCAAAGTTAGAATGTTAGAAATAGTAATCCAATCAGAAGGGGAAGTTGTGGGTGCAATATTATATTGGAAGTGATTTGTAGTTTGGGTGTCAGGTGCGTGTGTGAGTAACATTGAATGAGACAAAGGTTTGAAACGCCATATGAGCCAAATAATTAATAAAGTATTAAGGATCGATAAAGCGAAACAGATTAGAGTCAGAATATGTGGTAAATCAAACCAAGAGTTATTATTGAGCTGAAGTTCACCGCTTAAGATTGTTTCTGTTAAGGACGAAAAGATTTGTTGATCACCCTTAACACGTTCAGCTACTTTTTAAAGGCTTAAATCGATCTTATTATCCGTAGCAAAATTGTGACATGTGGTGTTTATATAGTTTGAATTCAGGTATAGAAATGGTCAAGGGACTGTCGAAAGTTGTATTACCTAAGGTAGCTGCAAAATGTGTATTGTTAAAGAATTGCTGCCGGAGTGCGAGATTGACTGGATAAGTTGAGGAACCTCTGTTGAATTGTCAGAACAAGGAGTAATATGTCCGTCAAAAGTGAGAGAGGTAGTGACGACTGCACAATAACATGGAATATTCATAATACAAAAACGATAACATTGAATAGCGCGTCGTTAATTTTGACAGTCGATTATGATTTCGTCCATGAGATAGACTAATATTTGATTCGAGGAGATATCGAGGATATGTGGTGTGATGTGATTAGTCATGGAGCGAAAATTACAGGTCTTTATCATCGAGAAATAAACTACTAATACATTCAGGTTGAGAAAAGGGTTTAAGCGCTGGGAGAATGTTGCAAATGTAAAATATCCTTACCGGTACATTGATTTTAAGTCGATAATGATATTGTTGTGTAAAATTGATGGTCATCTGATACGAGCATTAGGTCAGGCAAATCAACAAGTTGTGTAGCATGTGATGATGTTGTGTTAATTGGGACAGGAAAGGATTGAATGCGATACGTCGCAAATGGTCGATGTCGGGATGAAATTTGAATTTGTAGAGCAATACAGAGGTTGTGGTCCTGATGTGTTGCTATATATGATCCAAACTGATAATAGTAACTTGAATCATTCGAGGTTATTGAAATCTCAGGATAATCAGTGGAGATATTTGTCTGTATTGGATTAAGTGATTTTGCAAGAACATGATGTGGGATTAGTATATCTGGTAACTTGCCTGCTACTAATTCTGCAGTGGCTATCTGTAATTTTTCTATTTCTTGTGTAATTTGCTGAGATTCCAATAATTAAGCTGCAATGATTTGTGTTGATTTTTGTGATTGTTGATGTAAATTTTTCTCACTATTAAGCATTGTATGTTCTAGAAGCATAAGGGCTTTGGAATTTTGATCGATAGCTGCTAATATATTATCAAAGCGTCGATTGACGTGTGGAATATACGAAGAAAAATCACCCCGTGTAGAGCAAGAACACTTAACATTTTATTATTTTGTTTCGTTAACATATTTATGTATTGGCTAACGTGGCAACGTTTCCCATTGTAGCTAGACCGAATAGGTTTTTACCTATTTCACCAATAAAAATAAAGGGCAATAGTGCCCTTTTTGAGACATTTGTTGGTTGAAAAACACCTTCTGGGACGAATTCATTAATTAATGAGATTGTTGTGTGATACTGCTTATTCATTAGAGAGCGTATTGCATTTACTTGCAAGAGAATAGGATTTAGAAAACTACAATGTGCACTTTGAAGACAATATGGAATCGGGTCAATGGAAATGGTGCCTGGAAGCCGTATTTGAAAGGTGTGGATCCACTTATCGGCTGTACAATGTAGGTGAACATAATCTCCAACGCGAAATGACGGTTCTTTTGTTTTCTGGTCGAACCGTTGTTTGGTTTTTGTTACTCCTCGCGGGTATTCGCTTTAGCTAATTCCTGAACTATTTTCAATCTCTGAACTCACTGATCTATGTATTGTTTGGTTTGTTGGTGTGCAGTGTCGTGAGGTGTAAGAGAAACATCTAGAGGTAAGGTCATTTCTTTGCCAAAAAGTTTGTAAAAAGGTGAATTGCCGGTTGAGTAAGTTGCGCGGCTCATTCTGAATGCCATCATTATACTGGGCAAAAGTGACGGCCAATCATCTTGGTGCTATTACAGTAGGCGCGAAGCGATAGTCTAATCGTGCTATTCAACCGTTCGCATGCAGCATTGGTTTGAGGGTGGTATGAACTAGTGTGACTTGAAATAATTCACAGAGTGCGAGAACAAGCTGGGACATAAAGTTTCGTCCACGAACACTAACGAGTGTTCTGGGAGCACCATAACGTGTGAATATCTCATTGTACAGAACATTGGCAATTTCCGTTGCCGTTTGAGATGAGAACGTAAGGGAAAGGCTTCAGACCAATGTGACAAACTATCTGTTACCAATAAGATATACTGATAACCTTCTTTACTTTTTGGCATGCATAAAATGACCACGTGCCAGCGAGAAAATACATCTTCTGGAGGAAAGGGGTGAAATGGAGCCTTTCGAGCATTTGTGTCACGTTTAATAAGTTGACACTGAGAACACGATGTGATGTAGTCATATACATTTTGATACATTTTAGGCCAGAAGTACTTTTGTTTAATAGCCGGATAAGTTCGTCGGACACCTAAATGACAACCTCCTGCTTTTAAATCATGATAAGATAAAAGAACATCTTGTCTCAAGGGTGTTATGTTCAACTTGTTTTATGAACTGATCTGATGAAGTTTTGTATTTTGCACGAGGCTGAAAGAAGTGATGTAAGACACCATTAATAAGTTCATACTGACTTGCTTCGTACGGAATAGCTTTGGCGCGACGAGTATCATCTGTTAATGTGCCTTGCTCTAAGTAAACATACATATCTTTGAAATCAGGACATTCGCGCTGATAGTGGGCGATATCTGGTAAGTCAGAAGAAGAATCAGTGTGTTATCATTGGTGTTATTTTGCGGATATGAGTGTGGTGTTGTCCTTAGTGTAGTAGAATGTAACTTCGGTTAATTCCTCCTGAAGGAACGAAATAGCTGGTTCTGATTGAGTAGGTAATGTGTCTGTGTAATCTGGAGATTTGTCACCTTTAGAGTGGGTGTTATGCGTTTGTTCGTACTCACGACGTGAGAGTGCGTCTGCATTTGTGTTTTTAAGTCCTGGCGTGTATATGATGTCGAAATCGTATTCTTGTAAGCGAAGTGACCAAGGAATTATTCTATTTGAAGTGTGTTTGATTGTCTTAAGCCACACGAGTGCTTTGTGATCTGTAAGGACAGTGAATTTCTGGTGTGACAGGTAAACATGATACATTCTTATGCCTTCTAAAACAGCAAAACTTTCTTGTTCAATAACTGACCATCGTTTTTCAGCGTCTGTCAAAGCTCTCCCGCCATAAGCAATAGCATGTTCTTTGTCATCAGTCCCTATTTGAGACAAAATATATCCTAGAGCTGTACCACTAGCATCACATGTGAGTCTAAATGGTTTGTTGAAATCAGGATAGGCCAAAATAGGTGCCGAGGTGAGAGCTGTTTTAAGTGTATCAAATGCCGATTGACACTGGTCTGTCCAGAGAAATGAACTGTCTTTTGTCAATAGTTTGTTCAAAGTCGTAGCTATAGTTTAATAACCGTGAACAAATTTCCTGTAATAATTGCAAAAGCCTAGAAAACATCTAACATGTTTTTGTGATTTAGGAACAGGGAATTTTGTAACTGCTTCAGTTTTAGATTCATCTACTTTGATTCCTTTTGTTGAGAATTTATGACCAAAATAAACAACTTCAGATGCTGCAAATACACATTTGGAAGGTTTGAGTGTCAAGTTTGCTTGACGCAAACGATCAAAAACTTGCTCAAGATGTTGCAGGTGGTTTTGAAATGAATTGAAACAAAAAATAATAATATCATCTATGTATGCAAGACACACGGACCATGGTATGCCCCTGAGAACATGACCTAAAAGAACACAATAGGTAGCAGGTGCATTTCTGAGTCCATAAGGCATTACGTTTCATTGGTAGAGACCACGTGATGTTATAAAAGAGCTCTTATGTTTGGTTGAGTCATCCATTTTAATCTGTCAAAATGCTGAATTTAAATCTAAGGTGCTAAAAAACATGGTTGAGTTTGTCCCACGGCATCAATGACGTCTTCTAATCGTGGTATAGGGAATGTCATTGGATGTGTCACCTGGTTAAGTTTCCTATAGTCAATTGCAAAGTGATATTCACCATTTTTCTTTTTGACCAAAACAACTGGAGATGCGTAAGTAGATGAACTCGGTTCAATCAAATTGTGTGTTAATAGCTCATCTACCTGTCTATCAATTTCTTTATTGATGTGCGGTGCGGCACGATAAGGCTGACAACGAACTGGCATGGAATTACCTGTTTCTATGCGGTGTGTGAAGACATTAGTACTCCCTAACTCATCTAAGCTAGTAGCAAAAACAACCATATGCTGATTAAAAAATGCAATAAGTTCTTGTTTTTGGTTTTCTGTCAAGTCTGAAGAGGTTAAATCAAAATTAATTGCTTCTTGTGTTTTAGTCGGTTGTGTATTCACGATGTGAGGTGTGCCATTTCTGTCAAGGCTGTCTTCATTGATGGTAAAGTTTGTGGGTGTAGGACGTCAATACAAGCTAATACGGTATTGGCGGGTATATGCATGGGTACTAGTGTGGGGTTAATGAACTGTAAGTAATTATTGTTAGAAACAGTCACAATCGTTCTCGCTGGGAGAATAGTTGAATTCGACAAACTGTGGCAAGGTTCGAGTAAGACAGATGTACCTTTAGGAATTTTGCTTACATGTACTGCGATTGCACTGATCGAATTAGGCGGAATTGTAGACATCTTTGTAGTACGAGCAAGACCAGACTGGTTTTGAATTAAGTTGACAGTAACAGTATCCTCTAGCAAAGAGTGTTTGTGTATCTAAGCTAAGGACAGCTTTGTATTTGGTCATAAAATCAATACATAGTATGACTGAAGTATTTAAGGCTGGCACGACATAAAATGAATGAGAGAAGTGTATACTTCCTATTTTCAAGTCAAGTTGAACCAAACCCGATACACTGTGATTTTCTCCCCCTGCGCCAACAATTTGAGAGATGTTAGATTGTTTGAAATGGCGTGAACTTAACCCTGTACGATGAAGAAATTTTTGCATTAATGGCCGAAATTGTAGCACACGTGTCTGCCAATGCGATTACATTTGTGAAAGGCGGCTTCTAAGGTAAGTCAGTCTTTATGTCATTCAAGACATCGAATTGAACCAAGCTATTCAATTTGTAACTAATCCCAATTTGTAAGAACCAACGTAGTCCTATATACTTTTTAATTTTCTCTACCCAAATTTTATATGAACCAACATAGTCCTATATACTTTTTGATTTATCTACCCAAATTTCATATCCTAATATATGTAGAGAGAGAGAGAGAGAGAGAGAGAGAGAGAGAGAGAGAGAGAGAGAGAGAGAGAGAGAGAGAGAGAGGAGAGAGAGAGAGAGAGAGAGAGAGAGAGAGAGAGAGAGAGAGAGAGAGAGAGAGAGAGAGAGAGAGAGAGAGAGAATAATTGAAATTCAACTCTTCAACTCTGTGTAATCTACATCACGGTAGAGGCACCATAATTCCAAAAGCTAACATTCAGTTCGTGGCTGATTCCATAGTGTATCACTTCTCTCTGATAACAACCTCTATTTGCGTCCTCTGCAAAAATAGCGAAAGTAACTGATGTTACTGTAATATCTTGTGAAAACGTTTTGTCCAGAGTTACAACAATTTTCTGTTATGTTCAACTTGTAATATAGAAAAGCCAATCATCTTATTGAATAAATGATGATATCATCTCAAAGTGTAATTCAGATATTATACCTTCTTTTAACTGTCTACCACAAGGTGGAAATGGAGTTAGCAACCTCACGGTGCATGATTGAAAAAAAAAAATTATACAAAGCTAAGAAGATCTAAACTGTAGGGATGTGACCTTTTGGAGGAGGGAATCAAAATGACTCCGGAATATTTTCGAGATTGAATTAATTTTATTCAGTCTCCTTGAAACAACCCCCGAAGAGTATTGAACAAACTAGCAAACAACCAGACGATGTCTGTACTTTACTAACCGAGTAATTTGGAATTAATCTCCAATACGACACTTTCGAATACTTTCAGGCTGCCAAAGATTGGAGGGGACTGAAATTTTATGCGCATGCCAAATCGGATACAGAAGCGAAGTCGTGACTAGCTGAGATTTAACCGCTATCTACCTTTGCTGCTCCATTAAAACGAAAATTTAAATTCATATCCAACCAGATATGGTAGATAGACATTGTCAAGATTTGCTAGAAATAAATCTCATTTTCTCAATGTCAAATCATTTTTTGTCCTTATAAGTATGACGCTTCGGGGCATCTATCTAATCAAGTTTGCCTATTTAATTTTTTATTCATCGTAACAGGAGGCACGTGCATAAATCTTCGATAAATCAAAGGCGACACCAGCTTTTGTAATAATAATAATGATGATAATAATAATAATAATAATAATAATAATAATAATAATAATAATAATAATAATAACATTAATATTAGTAACAATACTAATATATTATTATTATTATTATTATTATTATTATTATTATTATTATTATTATTATTATTATTATTATTATTATTATAATAATAATAATAATAATAATAATAATAATAATAATAATAATAATAATAATAATAATAATACTAATACTACTACTAATAATAATAATAATAATAATAATAATAATAATAATAATAATAATAATAATAATAATAATAATATTATTATTATTATTATTATTATTATTATTATTATTATTATTATTATTATTATTATTATTATTATTCGTGCTAGTGAAAGTTTCAACAGAGTTATTAACCATTAATACGGTCCGATTTCGTCCCATCCAGGGGATGCATTCTAAATCGCTCTATGTCTTAAAAATTGAGACCGTGTCTGATTTTAAGATTGGTAAAATGATGTATAACTTTGAGATTTTCTTGCTTTTAGGTATCCTTAATGCTTTCGATGAGGGCAAGATAGCTAGTCTCCTGGGTCTTGAAGGAGGTCACTCGATCGACAGTAGTCTGGCCAACTTAAGAATGTTCTACAAACTTGGCTGTAGATATATGACCATTACACATAGCTGTAACACGCCATGGTGAGACAATCTTTTCTACCGTGTGTACCCGCTTCTAAGTCAACCCTAAATGCAACGTTAGGTCTGTGTGTATGCAGTTTTGTTAGGAGTACTCATAAGAAAGAATAATAAATGCTCTGATCTGCTGGCGCTTTATGCGACGGTAGATTAAGATTTGTGTTGTTTTCCAGTTGGAGTCAACTTATAGGCGAGCATTGAATGTATGTTCTTGCCAGTTACTGCTTGTCTTGTTTTCTTTCTGCTGTTTTTGTGTAGTTTTTCCTACAGTCGAACGTATCGATGAGTGAGGTATTTACCTTAAATTTTTCTAATTTAAAGGACACCTATAAGTCCCTCTCTCTGTTTCCCCTCTGTATACTTAAGTAGGTATATTGATGGAGAGAAGGATGAATTGATGGATGAATTGATTTGTGCACGCACGCATGTTAATATGTCTGTAATAGTGTTGTAGTTTCAATGGCAGTATTTTTTTTACATACGGGTATTTATGCACATATAAGCTTTTTACTGGCAGCCATGTTTTATATTTTCAAATCCCCGTAAAAACTATAATTCATCTTCCGTTGTTGCGTACTTGCAATTAAATTGCTTGTGGGTTAGTTTTATATTCATTTTTTATTTTTGTTTCATTATATTTTATTATAATGATTATTTTCACGGGATGCGATATTTTCTTTTCAAATAAATTCTGCTTATTTGGAACGTAAAACCTATTACAGAATCATTAGTTTTACAATTTTCATGGAGTTTGTAAACACCGATTGGTAACGATTGATTATTTCCATGATCATGTCGTCCCACGTGTTACCAATGTGTAAACAATGTTTTTTTTTTTTAATTGGTTTTACATTGGCGTACTTGATAAATGTCTTGTAGCATGTGACCACGTGACCTAATGCGCGATCTAACGGTTTTGTGATTTTAAGTCAATTGTAAAATATTACCTTTGAAGTTCAGACCTATTTTTATTGTTGCTACACGAGTTTTTTTTTTTGTTGAGTTTTTCTGTTCTTCGGAATTAATATTTAGTTTTCTGGAAAACTACAGAAGTGCTTAATATTTAAAAAATTTATTGGACAAGAACAGTCAGTGGAATTTCTTTTGCAATTCTAAAGCCGGAATATTGTTCCTTATTCACGAATTCAAGGTGGAACTTTTGACACATCAATGCTACATTCAATTGACGTCATCATCAGCCATCTTTGAACTTCGCCGGGATTCGAACTTGAATTTATTTAGGACATTTCAGTGATAGTACTTATATTTTTATATTCCATGATTAAGTTTTGGATTATATTCACAAACTTTAAGTCCTTTTTCATATTTTATTGTGTTTTCTAGGGAAATAAACTAGTTTTGTTAACATTTACATTACTTGTTGGCTTCACTCTTTTCTTTTTTACTTTGAACGAGCCAAGATTTGTAACACTGTACATTTTTTCCCTTTACACATCTCCATGTTCCATTTCTATGTAAGTCATGTTAATGATAGTCGATATCAATATAAATATTTAATGGGGCATGCGGGCTGGAAATAGTTTGACATAGATAATATTGTGCGGTTGACATTAGTGAACTCCAGCTAGTTTGTACAAATATTAAGTCCCTGTCTTAGTTTTACTAACATGTAACTTGTACTTCTTTTTTATACTGGCTTTTATATACAGTAAACTGCGTTTTCTTCATACTTGTTCGTGTAGGTTTGAGACAGAAAGAAATATTTTAGGTTAAAGAGAGATACTGCATCAGTTAGAAATAATGGTACATATAGGCCTATATGTAAAATATTTATAGCCAGCATTAATATTATGTTTTCTGTGTTTTTTTTAAAAAAAATCTTTTCTTCAGGGCAGACAATTGGAAGGTTGATTTAAATAATTCGTCAAAGTACAATGGACTGACAGAATTTGGCAAGGTACAGGAGAAACAAGTATTTACGTGTTTATGATTTTAAATCTTTTCTTAACATATTCAAGTCTTTGTATTCATACAAGCATAGACATGATAATATTGTGTTACAATCATAATTATTTTCAGGAAAAATTAGCCAATGTTATGTGTGCTATCTTTAAAAACGCGTTCACTTCAGCCGCAGTAGAGGTCATGGATCCCCACCTCTCCTTAAATTTGCCCCACAAAGAAACAAAAAATAAAAACAAAATTAAGCAAGAAAAATAATTTACTCTACACACACACACATACATATATATATATATATATATATATATATATATATATATATATATATATATATATATATATATATATATATATATATATATATATATATATATATATATGAGAGAGAGATATAATTTCCTTTAGCACAAAGCTAAGCAATCGAAGTTTCATTTGTGTGTAGTTTATTAGATTTTCTTTCATTGTATTTCATGTTATTTTTAAAGGTTTGTAGTATAGATACTTAAACACCCAAATATCACGTTGGTTGATCGAATGGGATTACATAGATCAGTTTTGTTTGTTTTAATAAAAATAATGTATTATCTTTTCTTTCATTGTATTTCATGTCATTTTTAAAGGTTTGTAGTATAGATACTTAAACACCCAAATATCACGTTGGTTGATCGAATGGAATTACATAGTTCAGTTTTGTTAGATATACGGAAGTGCAAGTATAAAACATAATACGTCATTTTAGGAAGTTTTCTAAGTGTCTTTAAGATTATATTGCTACATATTACATCTTAGGAAGATTTGCTCTGGTGGCGCTCACCAGGTATTATGTACTTTTGAGAGAGTGATGTATGTAAGGTGAAGTTGTTTGCATTTAAAACATGCCCAATGGAGAGAATGTTGGCATACCTCTATGGTACCTTCATGTAATGTGGCTGACATTTCTTTGGATATTGTACTTTTGGAAATTGTAAATGATTTTAGCACTTTGCTAACTAAAATGACTGCTGCCTTTTGCTCCCAAAATCAACCCGAATTTGTCTAAAGTACACCATCATTGAGAGCTATTAAAATAGGGAAAATTAATTTTGCCTGACAAGACAAATACATCTTCTGAAAGTGTAATGAATGAATTATCAAATATATAAATGTAAAAAAAGTTATCGGCTCTTTTTTTTACAAGTTATCTCTGAAGTTCGGGAAGTGAAAATGAGCAAGTGTAGCTAGCACTTTTTTTTAAAGATGCACATCTGGGGTAAGGCCAAGCTCTATTTCTATAACCCATATTTTATCCATCAATTATACACCAAAATAAAGGGAAGTAAAGGTTCTTTGAACAATACCTAATATATACAAAGTTTGACTGGCGAGGAAACCTGGGGAAATTCATGCTTTGTTTTAAAAATTATAAACCAATGCTAAATACGAAACTGTAGAGCGCAACCTAAAGGAAGTATATATATATATATATATATATATATATATATATATATATATATATATATATATATATATATATATATATATATATACTTTCAGAGAAAGAAGAAAAAACATGCTCTTTCAGTGATCTGTCTTTATTGTCTGTTTGGCAGCACACAGAGAAAAATGACACCTGAAAAAATCACATTGTCTCACTTTAGATAAAAAGTTTACGTTTTTTTTTTTTTGCGGAAACTGGCTGATCGAGATAATAGCGAGAAAAAATTTCCACGGAAATAAAGTGTTAAAGAGTATTCTTTCTTCAAATTGGAAGTGCAGTTTCTAATGAGCTTGAAGTGTGTTATTTTTGTTTACTTGTTTTGTTAGATCGTCATCAAAGAGATGAATAGATTGGGCATGATAATAGATTTGTCCCACGTTGCCAAGGAAACCATGATCGACGCCATTCAAGTATCGAGTGCTCCAGTCATGTTTAGTCATTCGTCTGCATATGGCTATTGCAACCATTACAGAAATGTTCAAGATGATGTTCTAAGAATGACGGTAGGTGGGTCATTTCTAGAGAATCGAATGACACATTATGTGTTGCAATAAATTGATGCTGCTGCTTGTGTGCATAATCACATATCCAATTATTTCGTTTGAACATTAATGGGAGACTACTCTCTAGAAGTAAATGTACGATAGTGACAGTCTAGCATTTTATTATTTTGCAGTGTATATATTCAATTATTTTGTCTCCATCGTTTGAAGAAATGGAGAAACAAGACCAACAACAAAACAAAACAAAACGAAACAACAAGACAAACCAAAAAAAAAAACCCAAAAGAAAACGAAAATAAAACAAAAAGCAACACTATAAATTAACTAAACCAGTACAAAAGAATGCAAACCACAAAGATAAACATCCCCATTATCTAAAGCACCAATAAATTAAACAAGGAAACTAATATTTGAATTATTTGACTATTCCTATAAGTATATAAATTACATGAAGTTGAAGCAGTTCCTTGCATAGCGCTTGACACAGACATTTAAAATCTTTGAATATTGCACATTGCTTTGGAATTTGCATTAGTAAAAATGAGAAAGAACAAAGTTTTAAAATCTATATCTACCCATTGAGTAATAGCAAGGACATGGGAGTGAATCGATGTAATAAGTCAGATGAAATTAAGTCTGAAACATAGATTTGGATAAAACTGATCTGCAGATGATATCTTTCTGGTGAAATTGTTGTTCAAAGTTTAAAAGAAAAGCGAAAGGATAATATGATCAAATTTGTCCGTGTGTAAGTGACTGGGCTGATTCGATACAATCCACCCGCCAAAGTTTACAACCGAAACTTTAATCTTACTAATATTACATAATGTAATTTGCACGTGTGACAATTGTTTTTGAACGCATTTCCACCCAGTGTGGGACTTGTACAAATTAAGAAAAATCACTGAAAAAGAAAAGTCTAAGGAAGCAATGATATTTTGCAACGTAAAGTTGCCTTCGTATCACCCCCAGCAACTTCTCAAGCCCATTATGAAATAAACATATAACTGTTTTTTTTTCTGCGGAAATCGAAACCGTACTTAAGTCTATTTTAAATTTATTAAAACCTCTAAAATATCCCTCTACAAAAATTGGTTCCAACGACCTCAAGAGAACATATATTGGCAAGAAAAGAATTCTTAGATGCACCATGCGAAAACGTCCTCTGACTATATTAAGGGGCCATACATTCACGAGTCTCGTTATTTCATACTTATATGGGTTTTACATTGATTACTTTTCATTGTGAATACGCATTCCTAAGCTGTCGATCTTTCATGCCACCTAATATGTAAGAAGAACCATACATGTCATACACAGAATTAAGCTTATCTTAAACTATACACTAGAATATAGGAACAAATTTTAATTTTAGCAAATTTGACATGGACCATTTGTTGACATTATTCGATGCTACAACAATCATGTGAATACAGTTTAGCACGAATAATGCATGTAGAATGATGCCTGACCTAGTGATTGCCTGTAGAATGATGCCTGACCTAGTGATTGCCTGTAGAATGATGCCTGACCTAGTGATTGCCTGTAGAATGATGCCTCACCTAGTGAATGCCTGTAGAATGACGCCTGACCAACTGATTACCTGTAGAATGATGCCTGACCTAGTGATTGCCTGTATAATGATGCCTGACCTAGTGATTGCCTGTAGATTGATGCCTGATCTAGTGATTGCCTGTAGATTGATGCCTGACCTAGTGATTGCCTGTAGAATGATGCCTGACCTAGTGATTGCCTGTAGAATGATGCCTGACCAAGTGATTACCTGTAGAATGATGCCTGACCTAGTGATTGCCTGTATAATGATGCCTGACCTAGTGATTACCTGTAGAATAATGCATGTATCTAGTGATTGCCTGTATAATGATGCCTGTACCTAGTGATTGCCTGTAGAATGATGCCTGTACCTAGTGATAATCTAGTTATGTAATTAGTTTTGAGCAATAACTACCCAACATAGATTTTCCATGATCAAACAAGTAATAATTAGAATCTAGCAAAGCGACCCACACCCCACTCCCAACCACACATACACATAATAATCTTCACTTGATTTTGATTGGCTACTTGATCCTATGAATGTACCATCTAATATGTCATGGATTTGTGTCATATTTCGTTTTCTCACCTCAGCTTTATCAATTTTGTGCAGAAAGAAAACGGCGGACTCGTCATGGTGAACTTTGGTGCTGATTTTATCAACTGTCAACCCAACAAACAGCCTAATGCGACCCTGTCTCAAGTTGCCGGTAAACTACGCAGATATAAATTATTATATATGGTATTGTTCCTTCAGTATCCGATCTTGACACAATTTGCATGTAACCTGCGTATTAACCTGCTATTTTACTTCAACAGAAAGGAAGGATACTTAAGCGTTATTAGAGAAGTATTAATATTTAATTTCAAATCAACGATGAAAGCCACAGAGAGAAAACAGAAAATAGGAAAACAAAATTTAAAGAAACAAACAATTGTATAATACTAATGTCTGCTGCTAATACATCGTATGAAACATGTTAGAAATTTAAACGATTGCAACGGTAATGATTATGACGAAGTTCTATGTGGAGATTTGTTTCTCAAACACTACTTGTACTTATAAACATAATGTACAGATAGGAAACAAGTGACCATCTTAACCAGTATGTTGGCTTTTGTATAAATCCCGTTTGTTTGTAACAACTCCACCGATTTCAATAATGAAAATCTTTAATGTGATAACAAGTGCACAACACTTAGTTAATTCATTCATTGATTTATAAATTTATAACCTGTGACCTGTGACCAAAGTGGCTTTAACACTAGCATTGTCTGCGCGTTTCAAGCTTAACGGAGTTTTCATATTAACACGGCGCCATTTTCCGTGCACTATGGGCGAGTCTATTTTCCTCGAACAACACGTAGTTCATAATATTCGTTGACTGCCAGACAGTACCGTAGATTACCATATGGTTGAAAGTTATATATGTTAGCAAAAATGTATATAGAAATTACATCGTTTGTCCAATTCACGTGAAAGGCAAATTTATAGCTGTGCTTCTTTTCCTTTGCTTGATTCCACACTGTAAACATTGTAAGTAGACGATGCATTATCCCCCCTCTTCGTGTGCAGTCATCCATCCACACCTGCACTATAAATGGACTTGTTCAGGAACTGGAAACGACTAGCGAGCAGGGTAGAGTCGTCGATGGCACTGAAAACTTCCATTTGGTATGAAACGCGCAGACGATAACGGTGTTAGACTCTCTCGGCCATTAATCAGGTTGGGAATTATAAATCAATGAATGAAATGACCAATTTGTGCTTTTCATTTTTTTTAAATCCGTGCGTGGCACAAACAAACGGTGACATATACTCAGACTATACTCTCTTGTCCTTAATGAATGTTTAAACTAAACAATTATCAATTTGTAAAACATAATTTCCAAAAACTGCGTCTCTATTAACTCCATTTATGTAACTGTTAATGTTTCTCTTTTGCAGATCACATTGAATATATCAAAAACTTGATCGGCGTTGAATACGTTGGTATCGGAGCTGATTATGACGGGGTGGCAGTGTACGTCACTTACTGACTCCATTTCCTTTCCTTCTTCCAATGAATTTATTTCACTTTCTTGTTATTGTTTTCGTTATCTTATATGTCTTACTGTATATTTATGACACTTTATTTCCCGATGTGTTGGGGAGTATTCCATGTTCACCGTTAAATATTTTCCAGTATTGTAATACATACTCAAAAGCGCTGAGATCAGAACTCAGAAGTATTTTATAAATACTCAAAAGCGCTGAAATCAGTACTCAGAAGTATTGTGATAAATTCTCAAAAGCGTTGAAATCAGTTGTCAGAATTTATTGTATAAATATTCAAAAGCCTTAAAATCAGTACTCAGAAGTATTGTATAAATACTAAAAAGCGTTGAAATCAGTACTCAGAAGTATTGTATAAATACTCATAATATCATGCAAACATTAAAATAGTTACTGCAATGTACAATTAATACTGACAGTAAAATTGTAAGAATATGAAAAAGGAAAATAAACAATGCAAAACGATTCTAAATTTCTTATGTATTTTGTATTATGATATATAAACAGAACGTTTTCAAGATGAGCTTCATCTAATATTTTCCAAAAGCCATTTCTGTTTCAAATGTGAGATCTAACATTTCAATATTTAAAAGTGTTGATGCTTAATTTATTCAGTTTCAGTTAATAAATTGATTTTTTACATGTGGTATGATAAATATTGCATTCCTTCGATATCAGCTTAATTTTTCTTTTGTTTCGAACAAAATTATTTTGTTTGCATTAGATCATTTGTAGTAAGTATGCATTTTGAAGAATATATTGTGTTATATATATATATATATATATATATATATATATATATATATATATATATATATATATATATATATATATATATATATATATATTATGCTTCATCGCAATGCAAATAATTCTCATTCAAAACCCTTTTTCGATAGAAAAACAGTTGAAGGGTAAACATTATGCAGTTTATTACACTCAATATCTTTAATGTTTTACAAGCAATGAAAATCTTTCTATCCATATCCTATATACACGCGATATAAAATTTTTATGTGATAATTATCAGTACATATTTTTGGCATTAAGATCAACAATAGTTATAGTATAAAAAACTAAATGTTTTGAAAACAATTTTATAATAATCCAGTCAAAGATAAGAGCTGAACAACAGTCAATAATCCTGTGAAAGTACTAAATGCATTTTAAAAATATTATTTTATTTTAAGCACATATTTATCCCAAAGCATACCTGGAAGTTTAATGCATTTATAATGATATTTCAAGGGCTATTACAAAAAAAAACAAGTTGGAAGAAAAAGCAATTTCTGTGTAATATCAGATCCCAAATGAACCCCTCTGTCATCCATCCATAATTTTGCATGAACCATTCAGAGTAGCGATCCAACTGACATGGTGGTTGCTAAACCCAAACACTTTAAATGGTTTAGTTTTAGTCTTTATTATTCAGTTATTTAAAACGCAGTTTTGCTTAAGGCAAGCCCCAATATTCTATAGTTATTTCCATCCTTAGAAGTTATTTTTTTACGGCAATGGGCATTCCCCATGGAATTGCCACTTTAGTCTTTCAGGATTCATCTAATGGTGGAATGTAGTGTGAAAATATTTGTATTCACCCCATTTATCGGCATATATGTAGGTAGCTACGTACATGGATGTGTGTGCATGTGTAATGTACTAGTGATTCTTCTACACGGTCAAAGAAAAAAAACCGTATAAATGGGTCACGCATTTTACTGTGGGATTAAAATATGCCAAAACATTCGATTTTTAATTTTGCCCCAAGGTTTGCGCTTCAGGAAAACGAAACCAATTGGACCATATCTTGGAAACTGCAGAGAATCCCATCCTACAACGAATTACACTGTTATAGGCCATGAAAAAATAAATCAATGTGCGTGAACAATATTTGCCTCAAGAGACAGACCAACCATATCAGCGAACTAAGCGGTTGACTAGGGCGCCAAGTTCTATGGAGCGCCAATTTTGAGGAAAAAATGGATGGGGTTTGGGTGGGTGCTGTGTAAGCTAAGAAATTTATCGATATCATTCTCTAGTTTTTTTATTAAATGGAATTATCAGAAAGAATGTTAGTAGATGTTTATAGATTAAAGATATTTATTAGGAAATCCTCACCGACTTCTCAAAATTTCAAAGCTTAAATAACACGTCCCATTCGTTATTTCTCACGTGGTTCCTTTCTTAGGTCGGATCGAACTCAAGCTTGTTCGGTGTTACATATTGAGCTTGGTGAATTAAAACAAAGCAAAGATGTATTTATTTGCTCAACCACGACAGCAACTCATCCTTTGACCGAGGCATTTAAACTCCAATATCCTTGTTTTTTTTTCAACTGACACAGATGGAACATTAATACGTACACGATCAAATATAAATATTTTTCCATGAAAATAATTTGTAATGCCAATAGACCCGTATTACACGTTTCACACTGCAGTGAATTCAGATTTTGTTTTCATTTTTTCATTAGACAGCCAGTGGGTCTTGAAGACGTGTCCAAGTATCCATATCTATTTGCTGAGTTAAATAGACGTGGATGGTCTGAGGAAGACCTGAGGAAGCTGGCCGGCGAAAACCTAATCAGGGTGTTCCGCAAGGTGGAACAGGTAGGGCATGATTATTAGACTGACGCTATTACGAAATGGCTTGAAGGTTATTCAAATAGTGTTCTTGTAGAAATCACGCTATGCTTTTACTGAACAGACTGGATTTTGGATAGATGCCTGGTTAAAAATCTTTATATATAGGTAACAATTTAGATATTTCTGTGATGGGACTGTAGATAATCTGTAAACTTTCAGAGTGTTGTCGGAATTGCCCATTAGACACAGGTTGAATAAAAATACTGTTTGATAGACAGTGTTAAATAAACATTTAAAGCAAGATAAAAGCCATTCATTGTAAAGCTGGCGACTGCTAAAGCAGACGAGAAACATCAGTATATACAGTAGAATTCTAGACTTGCCTTGTAGGTTTAACTTCAATTATTTTTCTAGTACTGCAAGTACGATAACAAGTGCTCTTTGCAAACTGAAAATTAGGGGTGTCTGGATAGGTATAAACCAGCACCATCTGCCGAGAAAGCAAGACCATTAGAACTTCTGGGAAAAATAGTACTTGTTGATGATGGTAGGATATTGTTGAAGACTTCTGAGGCAATATAACCATGAGAAATAGACACTGGTAAATTTCGTCATTGGAGATAATCCACCCTGTTTTCGGTTTTTCCGACAAGTTTCGAATTCCTGTATCGTAATTTGTTTCAACCAATTGGTTACGCTCTCAACAGTTCATACTCTTTAAGAGTATATCGCTGCCATAATGATGTTTCTCCTATGTCATCTTAGCTTATGTTCACTGTGTCTGCAGATAAGAAAACGTGAAGCTTGACTGGTTACTAGTCATGTTCCATCAAAATTACGAATAATGAAGCCTGATTAAATATGGCAGATAAGACGCATTACGGGTGACGTCATTTATATATTATGATATCCGCTCACATGCTACCATTTGACGTCACGATCTTGTGTTGCATAATTAAGCTAAAGATTTCAAGGATTTTTACTTTTAGCCGTATTATATAACATCTGTAGCTTTTACACTATCTATAAATATGAGAGAAATCCACAAGAAATAAAATAAATATCATATGGTAATGACAGAGTATGGTTTGCTTCACGTAGCATTTTGACACAAGATTGACATCTTTTTGGCGTTGGATGTATCCTACAAAGGGAAATTAACCCGATGTTGGGAGTATGCCAACCAAAACAGTCGACATTGCCAGAAAAAAGAAAGATTTTTATCCAGGATTATTGTTAATTCTTTAAAGTCCGTTGTGCAAGCGGCGCTGAGTTAAATTGCACTACCCATTTTATATTAATACAAACAAGTAGTCACAGTTCATTCCATTAATATAAACGATCTGGTCTTTCAGGTACGGGATGAATTGAGTTACATGCCTCCGTATGAAGTTCATCTGCCTTCTTCTGAATATGTCAACGGGACATGTAGAACAGGATTCTAGACCTGAATAGGTGCATACTCTTTTTTCGTTGTTCCCTAGCTTATCTGTCCTGTTTTAGACATTATCCTAGCTGCTAATACTTCATTAATATGACTATCATTGGCCTAAGAACAAGTAGGGTTTAAATCTAACAATGTCTTCACCATCTCAGGATTATTAGTCTATTCAAGCGAATGACGACTTTACCTATAATTTTTGTTAATGATCTACTCCAGCCATCTAAAGAAAAGTTGGGTTTGAAACAGTTTTTGGCAAGAAAATTCCATAAGGCATTATTGAAAGACTTTACAAAGTATATTACGACATTTTTCTGTATTAATTCCAAATGTATTGGTTGGTAAATGTAACGAAGATTTGGATTGGCCAGAACGCAATAGTGTTATAAATTTAAGCTGCGTTTATGCTTATATAAACTGAATAGAAAACTATTTGATACTAACTTTTGTAAATTGAACCGCGTGCAAACTAACCAATGTAAAACAATGAAACGACAGGCATATACACTGCATGCCTTCCAAAAGAAATAAACATAAGGAAATTACACATTTTTTATGCGAAGAGCTCATTCGTTCTTTCATTACATTTGTTATAAATCTTTCGATCAAAATGATGTATGCACGGTAGGCTAAGGTATACTGTGTAACCAGTATTCTGTATGCAACTGTTGCATCCAAACTGGCAGAATTCTAAATTAGCCATATGAGATAAATTTCATTCAGGTAATACACTAAACACTATGACCTAATGCTGTCTAACATGCCGTCTGAGGTAGACTTTGACAAGCTTAATTATCAAGCATTCCGAATGAACCAACTAAACTTTAGTAACTTGCCTGTCGAACAGTAGGATGTCCAGAAAACAAAACGATTTAAATTTCTCAAAGGAGGACGAATATAAACCCAAGTTACTGAAATCTCCAAAAAAGAATAAGATCTCTTATGTAGACCATTATCTCAGAACTGGAAACTAAAAACCAAGAAAAACATTGGGGCTACCTACCTTTAATGATGCTTGTTACAATTGAAATTAAAATTACAGGGAAATGGATTGTTGATGAGGAAAGTCCAAACACTAACATGGTAACACTCCGACTCAAAGTCTTACAATGTAAGACGCCGACCCTGATGGTTACAATGAGGGTGGGTGACAGATCCCGTCCCTCTCCTATAGTAACTGTCAGGGTCGATGTCGTACTTTGTATAACTATTCTACCCATTCATTATAATAATATACCGAAAGTCTTAATTTCATTTGTAACGAGCCCCTGCAATGTGTCTAACCTGTTAATGAACACGAAAATAGGTTCAAAGAAATAAAAGAACAGGATACTAATGAATATGGAGAAAAAAACGGGCCAAATCACGTTTAATCCATTTATAAAAAACATCATATTCTCGTGTCATTTTTTGTGTCCCAGAAAAGAACACATCGTTTGCCTTGAAGATCGAACGTTGGCTATAAATATATGTGATCATTTATATAAAATATTAAGGCCATTATGTGGAATGTTCAAAACTTTAAATAGGTAACCATTGGTGAAATTACTATGTAATGTTGATGCAACTACTTTGTTGTTGATTGAAAATCCCTTTCTATAAGTAGCTACGTACAAGATCCATCAAGTATACATACGATGAAGAAAGGCTCTAAAGCTAATACAAAATAGTTTTTTTTATTGTTATGAAGAAAAAAAAAACAACAAAGAAACTAATCAAAGAAATTATTTAAGTATTAAGCATTGCAATTATAGAATTGTATTATTACCTTTTCTGAGTTTATCGCAGAATAGATATCAGTTGCCGAATCACAGAGCGTACTTAACTCGTAGTTTATACTACGATAAACGCAGAAAAACAGCATCAGAATTTTGACTTAAATATCCGGAAAAATAGAACACTTTTAAAGTATTAGTGATTTAATAAATATTATTTCATTCTTAAGTCTTGAATCTGCTTTCCACTGTATTTTTATTTGCTTATTTACATACAGGCATTTTTTAAATTTTTTTTTTAGGAAAGTAATACGAATATTGAATACACATATTTGTAACTGCTCTGACTACTACATATTTAACTCCCTTTATACAATTTAAAAGTCTTACAGTCCCTCTTAACCGTCGTTCAGTGTGCTATCTGGTCAGCGAACGTAATTTGAATTTGAAGAATGAATTCTCACCTATATATGTCATCTAAACAGGTGGGAACTGCGTGATAAGCCAATATCAACAGACAAAAGTTCACCCTATAGTGAAGAAAGAAGTATATACATTTTGACTCGCCTTACCCGTTAACTATACAAAATATGAGTTACATTGCCTGTTAACTGTACAAAAGTTAACTCATATTGTCCGACAACTGTACAAAAAGTCATTGAATTATGGACGGATGAATATTATACTAGACAGAGATAACTCTGTTAAGCATTCATTCATTTTAGTTGCAGTTATTCCATAGTGTGAAGATTTAAATGACGGTGTACATCCAGAATGTAGTGACTTTTGCTTTACCATTCTTCGAACTTCAGAAATATTAAGAAAATATTGAATTAAAACAGCTGTTATGTGAATATGAGCACTTCATTCCAGATGTTCCAACTCGAGTAAAATATACTATGATGTTGAAATTATACATTCTAAATCTGTGAAATGGCATCCTTGCGGGATGAATCTTCTCAAGCAAGAATGTTGGGGAATTATTTTATTGAACCAAACAAAATAAACTGGAGTTCGTCATGTATTCTTGGACCAAAATGTGATAATACATTCCGTATGTATACTGACTACAGAAAATGAATGGTGTCAGTAAAACAGATTCATTTCCAATACTAAGAATTCATGATTGCATTGAAAAAGTTTTAAATGCAAAATAAGTCACTAAGTTCGACCTGTTACAAGACATCTGGGAAATTCCACTTACAGATAGTGCAAAGGAACTTTCGGCCCATGTAATTCCAGATAGACTCTACCAATTTAAAGTGATGCCATTTGATATAAAAGTATCTTTCTACATTCCAGCGTTTGATGAACATTGTAAGAACTGGTATAGATGGTTGTGATGCATACATCGATGACGTCATTATACACAGCAACACATGGAAAGATCACCGAGAAATTATCCGGAAACTCTTCGTTCAGCAAAATTTGAGAATTAATTTAAGTGGAAGAGAATTTTGCCGACCTTGCGTTATTTTTAGGACATATTGTGGGATATGGTATCGTTTAACCTCTAGAAGTTAAAGTTAAGACTATCTCTAAATTCTTTGTGCCTATCAGTATAAAAGACAACATACGCGAATTTTGGGTATGGCTGGATATTATAGGATATTTCATTCAAAATTTCCCATAATTGCTGAAGCCCTGTACAATTTATTGAAATAGAAAACCAAATTGTATTGGTCTGACAAATGTCAGGACGGGTTCGGAAAATTAAGCACCATACGTAAAGTGCTTTATTTCTTTCATCTCCAGATTTCAACCAATCATTTGAACCGTCTCTTGATACAAGTGTAATGTCCAGGATGGTGGCGTATTGGTTAAAGAAGATAAAGATGTGGATCATTCAGTTTGTTATTTCTTCAGAAAACTAAAACAAACAACAGGGAAATTATTCCACGATCGATAATGAGTGTTGGGTTTTGATTATGGCATTGTAACACTTTTAATTGCATATTAGTTCATTGTATTCAGTGATCACAGCCACCTTTCTTTCATCAATAAAATGAACAAAAGATCAGAGATTGTTGATATTGCGTTTGACGTTGCAAGAATACACCATCGATTTTCGGCACATCGAGGGAAAATTAAATTTAACTGCAGAAGCATTTTCACTCGTATAGAAGTTCACTATTGCATTATTTTGTACATTTTTTAGTATCACCCATAAGACATCTTCCTCTGTAATTTTATTGTTATTGTGTTTGACTGATACGGAAAGCAAAAGCTGAACTACATAAATCGTTTCTTTATGAGCTTTAGTGTTGTTTATATCTGTAATTTTTGTACATTTTATTCGTGATTGTAAGTTGTAATGATTATCTGATGCTAAATTTGTTGTATGCGTTATATTTTACGATGTTAAGACTGACACGATTGCGTAGAAATAGCAATGATAACATTTCTAACAATAATGTTAGTAGTAAACCATGACAAGTTTGGGGTTGTTTCCAATGGGACAGATCGGACATATAGGTTCTAGGAATAATGAAGTTATTTTCCATTGGATGAGTTAGGTCAAGTAGATTCTCTTACAATGTGCGATATTTGTGAAAATCCACGTAAGAGTAAAACAAAATGCGTTTCAACCTCTTATGTTTGTATATAAGTGCGTGGAGCTGTACAATTTTGTTCAGTTGTATCTTCTATGTTTTTGTTTTAATATCAGTCTTCAGACGTGCTTAATATTGTGCTTAGAGGTTATTTAAGATGAAATTTTTTTAGATTATTCATTTTAGCTACAAAGTGCCCATTGGACTAACATATTTTGGTACTATTGTGAATTATTCGAGGAATTCTGTACAATGTCATTTTGATACATTAGATATGTTGTCAGACCAGTGCTTTCGAGGATCGGAAATTCGTCCCGAACATTCTATTCTTTTTCACTTGAAAATATAATCCTTTTTTATGATTATTTTGGATTGAATTCGTAAAAAGTTGTTTTTGCTTCTTTCTTTTAAATTGTTGATGACCTTAGAATCGTATCAATATCTAGGCATATCACGGGTTATATACATCAGGGCTGAACAATTTCTTTCATAAAATGCTCAAATGCCTAATTCATTTTTGAAAATTATACATTTTTTTTTCAAAAATAGTGCGTGAATAAAAAGGGGATAGGTAATATATACAAAACCACACGAGTGTTGCTGTTCTGTGTAGGAGGGGAAATAACTCTTTTGATATGACTTACGAACATACTTCTATACCTCAGGGCCTCATCTATACCTCAGGGCCTCAACATTCTTGCGCAGCATCAAGCTCGTTATTTCCGCCCACATATGAAGATTTTGTCTATATATTGAATCTTTAAGTTAGAATAGTTCTGTATTCGCACAACTCCTGGTTGTGAACTAGCAAACGTGCTTCAAAAATAGTCGAAAATCGATTTGTTGCCCTGTGTCTGTTCTGACCAACGAATTTGTATGCGTCATGATTTGCGTGGAAATCGAAGTAGCGTAATTTGCATTTATTTGAACTAAATTGGAAAAAAGTTGTGACCTTCTGAACTTTGTATTATGTTTTATCTACACATTTGATCAAAAAGTTTGCTTTCAAAATTGGGCATGCATTTTGTTTGCATAATTTGGCACTGGAAATTCCTGGCAATCATGTTGCGATAGATACCATAAAAACAGCTGGTACCCATGGAATCCTTAACTGCTGAATGTGGGAAATTGTACGTTTAGTAAATCTAGCGTGAATTCGTTGTCTCCAAAGTGTAATCACCTCTGCTCGATATCATTGCTAAAATTAAGATATAATGGTATAAGAGAGGACATTTCCCTTACGATGCAATGACGTACTGCACCTACTGATTAGGTATGCAAAGTCAAATGCCTGAACTCAACGTCGTTACCAAATATTTTACGCGCGTAGCTTGAAATCTTGGTCTTGATCCTTAAATAGGTCACGCGGAAAGCGAGATGTGTCCAACCTTGTAGGATTATATCGTATATGTATGATTTGTAGGTAAATTGTAAGCAACCTTTGTGTGTACTTGGACTGCACATGATACGACATAAATTTAATGGAAAATTTCATGCCCACCTACTAAACTACCGACTGTACTAGCAAACAGCAAAGATAATGATCTGACATTACATATAATGCCTGCAGATCAGGGTTTATCTTATTTGTTCTACTGATTACTCCTAACAAAGAGCACACACCAATACCTGCCAGAGCATAATGCGAAGGCATATCTGGGTCTGTGCAGTTTGTTGTATTTGTTTTAAAAGCAAGTCGAAAACGGTACCACAAAAGATTCTATAACCTTATCATAATCATTATCCACTTCGATGCTTATAAGCGAGTATACACGGTATTAACATATATTAAGATGTAGTCTAAACAGGTTAATCAAGTGCATGTAGGACACATTACCGATTTTTTGCTTATCATTGTTGCCAAAAATAGGTTCTGTTGCTATGGACCCTTGTCCCAGACAACCATAGCATGTTACTCTCTTAACAGCAAAAATAAAACTCAAATCCTATCACGACTTGTGCAAAATTTCAAGTCAGAATTCTTTATCTAGTGTACGTTGCAATAGTATACAGTGTATTGTTTGCTTTTTCTGACGCCATACAAAATTATTTGAAAAAATGTTAGAGCGCGGGGGAGGGGGAGGTAGATGGAGGGTGACACATGGGTGTATTAGGGAGGATTGTCATTGCTTCTATTAATTGTCTTAAAATTGCGACAGAATACACAAACATTTGAAAGACAGCAACCTAAATTAGTAACAGGATTTAGGTCCTAAAGTTTACGCTCCTGTTTTCTGAAAATTTAACTTCTGTACACATATATCGTCTGTGTCAGGTCACACTGCTTAATAGGGGACGTGTAATAGGCTCGATGCGCACTGGTGCATGTCGTTGAGAAGCGACAAATTAAAACAGGAGCCTCAGTGGCTCAGTTGTTAGTTTTCAAGGCTTGTGACTAAAGTTCGTTCCTTATAATCAACCAGAATTGTCTACAGTGTTGTATTTTTTGGACAAAGACACTTTACACCAATCGGATACTAAAATTTGACATTGAATTTTGCATAAATAATTTTTGCTATCTAAAAACATGCATTTTTTATGGACGCATAGTTAGGGCATTCGAACCATGTCGTGATCATTTCGAACACAACACATTTCGAATACAACACCGAATGAATGCTTCGATACAATTTTAAATTATGATTGCACTGCACCCGTTAAAACTTTGCAGTGAACAAGTACTTCGAAAATATCGCAAATGGTTAATTTTATTCTCTCAACTGAAAAACGAATTTTTCTATATCTAAACTTATATGACGGTTAATGTGTCTTAATTATCCATTCTCTTGTCACAATGTGAAGGACATCTGACAGCTAAATTTAAAAAAAAAATTCTTAATGAAATTGGTACATAGTTTTGCTCTCTAAATGTTGAGGTTCATGTTTGCACCTATTTTTTTTTACATTTGAATCCTGTGGTAAACATACTGAGCGAGCGGGATACCGGTATCATCTAGTATATACTGAAAGTGTAAATAAAACTGATCACGTTAACATAAATCGTCTCTGATTCCTCTTTAAATAACATTATCATACAGGTCAAATATAAGGACTCACTATTCATTTAGGAATTCAGTTCCATGCTAGATGCGGTGGAACCCCAGTCCTTGCTGGTGGATCGGAATTGGGTAAATTGGTGATGAAGGTGGGCAAGGAGGGTATAATATTGGTTGCATTGTAAATAATAAAACAAATGAACAATCAATTTAGGGAACAATGCAAAATCATGAAAACCGTTAGGTCCACCTACCCATCTATCTCTCTTTTTAAACTACATATATGTTGGAAATTAAGTAGATTCAATATCCTTTAGAAGTTTAGCCCTTTCTGAAGTCAAACATGTTTTTTATTTTGTTTATAATTACGTAATTGGTCATCTTGCTGATAACCACATTATTGTTCCTTTATCTTTAAGTTTAATACGTTTGTCAATGTTAATGTTTAAAATATACTAATTGCATTGCAGCGATGATATTCTTCATGTCATTAAAAAAGAAACAATAGACGTAAGGAAATTGTGTTTCCACAAATTACGGTTCTGCTGAGTGAAATCATGCTTCTTGGTCCGTATTTGTGCCTGAATTCTTGCAATCCTATAAAGAGTCAGAAATTGGAAGAGTACTCAAAATAAAACCTGAGCCCCGACCGCTACGATTCACAAAACAGTTAGTACAGGTGAAAATAGCGCTGTATTCTGTTTATCAAATCTAAATCATTATTATAAGCTTATCGAACTGCGCTTTGTGATTGTCTGAACAAAATTACATTTTTATTGGCATTCGGATGGTGGTCAGATATGTCAAATTGTATCGTTATCTATCTATCATTATGATGTTTCGTATTAGAATATTCTTGGTATTGGAAATGAATCTGTTTTGCAAACACTGTTCATTTTTCTATAGTTAGTGCACATACAAAATGTGTTACCTAGTTTCGGTACAAAAATATAGAGCGAACTTAAGTTACGTTTGTTTGGTTCAAGAAAATCACTCTCTTACATATTAACTGTTGTATTTCGTTCTTTTCTTGTGGCTGAAGATGTGAAAGTGTTTGATCCAGATTATTTAATATTTACCGAATTCTGAAAGCTGGTGAAACCAAAGTCACTACAATTCGGTTGCACAAGTCGTTTAAATCATCATTGTATTGGACAGGTACAAAAATTGACCGAATTATTACTAGGGGTATATCTGTCAGCATACTTCTTTAACATATTTTCCTATTAAAACTTTGAATCAGGCAGGAAATATAAAGATCATTTACCCGTTTGACGACAAGCGATTGTCGTTTGTCATTCTGAAAAGAGCTTAGTGAATGAGATGTAAGAACAGGATCGCTGTGAATAATACCTTTTCATTGATCAATACCTGGAACAAAGGTGACCGACTTATAGATACGTCAGATTAATGAATAATTTCGGGATCAACTTCATTCTCAAGAGCTCGTTTTGACATAGCTCTAGTAGCTGCAAACACAGGATATAAGAGGTATATCATTTTCAATAGGATCAACATTTTGAACTAAGCAAGGCTTGTCAGTTACAAGTTCATTAACCTTATCTCCAGCTAAAGCATTACCTAACAGTAAATGAATACCTTCAATGGACAAAGAATCTACAGCTCCGATAGTCACAGGTTCTGAAACTAATATGATGACAAATTAATATTATGAAATGGAATTTTAATAAAGCCACACTCTAATCCCTGTAAAAGAACATTTTCAGAAGAAAACTTCTCAGATAAAGACAATAAAAAATTGCGAAAAGCTCATGTGTTTCTTAATATTTTAATAGGGATTGGATTGGCAGAATCACAAATAAGTGATAGAACGTTTCGAAATACATGATTAAAATTATCCATAATAATATCAGATTGTGGCTGTGTTTTGACTCAATAAATATATTGTTTCCAATACATAACCATAACCTTGACCTCTGATAAACAATAACATTGTGAATAGTTAGGTCTTTATTCTGTTGTTTATTTTGTCAACTCACGACAATCAGAAATAACGTGTGCTATTTTCTTTGCAATTAGTGCACGTAGGAAGAGATAAGTATTTCTGCTCAGTGTTGTCAGACGTTTAATTCCCATTAGTTGTGCTAGACTGGAGTTTGGAAATGATTATAGGAGATTCAGATTGTTGATGCTAAACACATGCTGAAAGGTAGACTCATTGACAGATAAAACTTTGAGGTAAGTAATATTTGTCAGCTGTATGACCAACGTTTTACAAAGTGTTTACATGGTGTTCATCAAGATAAGTCTTGACGTTTCTATGGACGAAATTCTTGAACTCTTCGACTAACAAGAGTTATGCATATTAGTCATAATCTTTACCAACCTTTTCAGCAGCATATCACATATCAAAAGTTTTCTTTCACAGTTTAAGTTTCAAACCGCTGTCGATAAACCTGATGTACCAACTAATAACCCTTATCCACATCATAATCAGCACGTGCGTCTACTGAGTGTAATCGTCACAAGCTTTGCCAATAAGTACACTATGTAATAATGAAATCCAGTGCTGTCTAAGCCGTTAAATAGTTTCAGATATTTTTTCAACATGTGGAAAAGATTGATGTACATATTTGTCTTAAAAAAATGGGTAGTAACCTTATATTTCTGGTAACATCAAGAATTGAACTTTGATGACAAAAGTTCTCTTGTTTGCTAGTTCTAATTCTTACAATTCCACTTGCATATCTATTTCTTAATTTTTTTTTAATTGCATATCTCATTCGTCTTTCTGCATTTGCATTTTCAGTTGCGTTTCTTCTCTTTCTCTTTCTTCGTTTCTAATTTGCTTTTGTATATGCAGTGTCTCTTGCTTCTCCGCCTTCTGATTTTGGATTTCCATCATTTCAGCTTGAAGTTTAAGCTTTCTCAAAGCTCTATTTCCATCTGAATTTCAATAGTATATTTTCATTTCCCCTGCCGCCATATAGTGGATCAAAATAGTTTAATTTCCTGTTTTGACAGAGTCGGTTCTAAGTCCGAAATAGAACAGCGGCTGGTTTTTCCTTATATACTCCAACCCTTGCTTGGTCGAAATGAAAATAGAAATATCCATCGTAAATAACATTATGAAAGCTTGTTAGTTTAACAAATGTGAAATAAAAATATCACGGACTAAACTATTCCGAAACAAAATAAATTTAAATTTCAAAACAATTTTTCGTTTCTCCGAATTATTTCTGAAATTCGTAATCCCAGACGAGCTTCTATATGAAATAGCTTCATTCTTCTAAGAACTTACTTCTCTATGGTCATAAACTAAGAGACAGAAGCAAAACCAACATGTTGTTTAAGGAAATATTTTATTCATCCAAGTCACAAAACAGAAAGTTTTTTAGGAATTTACAGTGTTATGAATTAAATCGAACATAATCGTAAAAAGTTAATATCTAAAATAATTTTAATTTTCGGAATGAATTTTATCTCTTAGAATATACTTAATCAAATACATCTGTACACGGACATTAACACAAGAACATATCGCATAAGAACTCAGAATAGAAATGAAATCAATTGATTAGTTCCCTAGTTATGTACATAGGAAATAGCTTAATTCTTTTAAGAATCAACGTGAATGACCTATCCAATGGGGAATAACTGCAAATAGGTTTTATCATTAGAAACTTGACAACAGCTATTTATAGATCGCAGGCAATCAACATATACCTTTAATATAAAAAATAGAATCTCTATCCATGTTCCAAAACTAGCTATTGACAATCACTACAATTTACAGTCATGAACAAAAGTTTCAAAAATATAGATATGCATATAACACATGATCTCCATCTGATGCTCGCCCCCATAAATAGTACAGAATGTTTTTTGTTGTAATTTTTGAGAATCAATATATATCATTGCTATGTTTTACTTACGTATGAGATATTTAGGATACAAATATACACAAAGATAAAAGCGACTTTTTTTCCCCAAAATTATATTGTATACTTTAAAATTCCATTCAGATAATCGTCAACCCCCCGCCCCCCAAAACAAACGCAAAAACAAAATCAAAACGGAAGGATAAAATGGGAATTAACTGAGTCAGCAATTATTCTAGATTCATATATTACTCCATCTTGCAATGTTCCAATCATTATCGTTTTGTATGCATGTCCATCGTTGGACATATCTTCTGTTATAAAGACATGTCCACGGCCATATTTCCATCTTGTGTTCTCAAAAGTCCGTTCTACATGTGGTATTCACA
Organism: Potamilus streckersoni; assembly: GCA_016746295.1. Lineage (NCBI taxonomy): Eukaryota > Metazoa > Mollusca > Bivalvia > Unionida > Unionidae > Potamilus > Potamilus streckersoni. The sequence goes on along the minus strand of JAEAOA010000605.1, from coordinate 1,555,251 downwards.
TATTCCTTCACAGGCAGGAGATCTTCGTAAGGCGGCAGGTAGCTTAATTCTTGTTTTACCTAGGTAATATATAGATAATAGTGTATTTAGATATCGTCGATCAAGATATTGTACCAGTCCAGTTCAAGTTGTTTTAACAGCTTCAACATTCTATCTCAACTTCTGATCAATCCCTTTTATTAATATAGTTGTGCAAAATGCAATTAGACATTAGTGGGCTACAAAGATGCTTGACAAAGGCTTTTAACTGTTTAGCATTTGGTACTAACGTGTCTAATCCTTCTTCAGGATGCAGTAATGTTTTTATGAAGAGATATGATTTCTTGTTGTCAAAACTAAACTATCTTCTACAACTGGTAAGTGTCGATTTTAGGCATATTTGTACTTGATTAATACTGATGATGAAATAAAGGCTATTTGTCCTGGAGTTTACTTTTTTTTAAAAAAAAGTCCACTTCTCCAAAGCAGAGATAATTGTTATAAAAATAAGCATAAAATGGTGTTTAATGTCATGGTCAATTTCTAGAGAAGAATAATACTAAGAAATACATAATTATTGGACACCAAGTAAATGTATAAAAATGTGTTTTAAGACAAAAAGATAATTATACTACTAGACTGACACAATTCCGATCTCTTTAAAGGGCGTTATACAAATAACTAACAAAACTGTTAAACTGTTAAAAATGTTCAGGATATTGACGCAATTCCAGTCTCGTAAAAGAGCATTATATAACATGTTTCCAGAGTTGCTCAATTTATTCGCAATTTGATGAATTTAGAAGTTTATGTAGGAAATGAATTTTGTCAAAAAATTTTGGCTTGATGTATTTCTTCTTGACATTTCCTAAATATTAATTTAATACTCTGTTTCTGCATGCGTAGTTTAGAGGCTGTGATTTTCTGTGAAAAAAACTTAAAATTTGTTTTGATATATATCCAACACATTTTTCGTACTGACATTGCCTTCAACACTAATATGAAATGTGATTGTTGGTCGCATACCATTCATTTAGCACTTTAGGTCGAGAGAGAAAACTCTGTAATACACTTATGAATTATATGGGAATTGATTATGCATAAAAAGGTTAATATCTAAGCTTGAATAATCTTAGATTCAAAAGTATCTCTCTTATAAATCCCAAATGCCATTCAGGTTCTGTTAAAGCTGTTGAGATAGAGGGTGTATTTATTAAATACAAAACCGCACCCTTATGTTGGTCCTATGGGGAGGAAAGAACTAGTTTGATAAACTGCAAATTATACGTATATGCCTAAAGTCATCAGCGTGTACCGAGTCAGAATTGCTGTAAGACTTGGAACAAAGCATATCATGTCGTTTTTGTAACTTTTGACTATTGAATCTTTCCTAGTGCCCCTACCTACATCCCTACACATCACAAGATTACGTTGACCTTACGCTGATACGTAAATTTATTTCTATATCGACTAGGTTAACAATAAAAATAATGATACAACATTGGTCATGTTGCAATTACACAGCAGTTTGACATTCATGGATTGTTATAGAGCTTTTCATTTTAAAAGATGGGATTTGAGACAGTCTTGGAAACTGGGTTAAAATGTGATGGGCCAAAAGGGCCTAAACCAAATGTAAAATATATGCACCTTATTTACTTTTTATCGTTGGTCACTAACCTACACGGGACGAAAACACAAATATGTAGTATGAAGTATTTGCATTAAGCAATAATGTATCCCATCTCGAACATTCTTCATTTCTGGACAATCACTGAGTAGAACATAAATACACCGGAAATATGCTTTAGGATGAATCGCTGACGTATAAAATTTTACTTCCGAAATTTTCTCCAAATTTAAGATGCATGTAAGGTCTCAAACAGAAACCAATACAGAAAAAGAAAGAAAAATACTGTATCTACTTGTATGTTTGACTTACTTGTATGTACGCTATCATGAACTATAGTGTCTCAGCACATAAATCGGCCAGAACGACTGACATTTTAAGAAAAGCAAATATTTTGTGACGCATACGTAGATACCAGGACGATGACCAACAAAAAGTTCGACAACTGGATTTTTGGGTGGGGGGATTTTTTGTGTGGTTGGGACCAGAGAGGAGCAAATGAAGGAAAAGAAAAATAGTCAGGTAGGTGAAAGATTTCTTTAAATATGTCTTTTAAATTTTGTACATGGTCACAATGAGCTAGTAAGAAAGTACTTTGAGTGATACTTATTGATTCTGCAAACTTGTAAAAGAGAGAAACCCAGAAGATTTTTGCATAGAGAATTTCCAATTACAAATGTTTGTGATATCTCACCAATGATCACGAATATTTTCTTGGTTTACCTGTTCGGCTTCCTTCAGAACTCTGAGGATATTCAGGCCAGCCAGTTTTTTCAAATCCTCGTCCGTCCATTTCCTTTTAATGAGTTCCGCAAATAAGTAGGGAAATTTAGACACGTCCTCAAGGCCATGAGTTACTCTGACAATTTAAAAAATGTAAAAGATCGCTCAACATTTCATGCAAGGTATCATTAATCTGATGGAAACAATAGACAGCGAATACCTTCTGTTTATAATCGCGAAGAAAATCACGACTATTTTGGTTGCTGATTTTTTAAAGGACATTTTCTACAAATTGCCTATGTTTTCTTTCGTTGAACAGAAGTAGACACTAAGGCATGTAAATAAAATGCTATTCGTATTGAATTCAGCCAGATGGCTATCACGCAGGAAGACGAAATAAATATGTATGGTTCGTATTGGAACCGTTATTTGCACGAAAAATTTCATTCTTATTATTCAAATGCAACTAATTCCAGAAAATGCAGAGTAATATATGCTGACAATCTGGATACGCTGATTCCAAGTTTTTCTTATAAGGGTAAGGTAATCTTGGTGTATTTAACTTATAACTAAATGACTAGATTCCATTAAAAATGTAAAACAATGACGAACCTAATGAGTAAAATGACACTAAATAACACACAGAATAAAACCCATGGCAAAATAACTGATAGTTATTAATTAAGTAATTTAATAAACTCGTTATTTGGTGGTCACTAATAGAATGCGATGCTGAATAATTACTTTTCTTTTATAAAGCCGAGAGGTACACGTTTTAGACAAGAATTCAGTTTTACACACACCTGTTATTCTGTAATATTAACATGTCATATGACTCCATAATTTTTAATTAATTTGGGATTTCATTTGGCGCAAAAAAATCTGACTGTATGATATCACTTCAGCCTTGAGATGTCGCTGTTTGTATTCTTTGAGTGCTGCCAACGGATTATTACAGTCTCTGGACCAATAAGCTGTTATTGCATCTTAAGTTCCATAGAAAATAATTGTTAATTTATTGCTGATATTTTCTGGATGTTTGCTGATCGATGAAAATATTTACTTTATTAAATAAATAGTAGTTGTAAAACGTTAACATAAAATAAAATATTTATTCCTGGCTTTACTATGACAAAACAACACAGGTGTGATTCGGCCGGTTACGGACAGGTCAACAGCATTAAAAATTCAATTAAATTCATTCAGAAATTGCAATATAAATATGCTGTTGTAATAATATATTGTGTGTATAAATTAGTGTCCAAAATAACTAATATAGTCTTGGTGTATCTGAACTTATAACTAATGCATTTGACGTTTTAAAAATATAGAAAAATGAAGAAACTATCTAAGAAACAAATAACAGTGTTATCTTTAAACCTCATTAGATCAGCGATACTTAAAATTTAATACGAATAGAACATTTATATATTCAAACCAAATTAAGAATTAGTGATACATTTAAACTATGCTCGATGACACGAATGAACGTATCCCCATAAGTACCTTTGGCGTAGTCACCAATCGACAGACTGGTATGGTGGACTGATGCTAAGGAAATATAAGTGCATTGTAAAGTAGACACGCTATGGCAGACTACTCATGCTGAATATAAAATGATTCGAACCCACTATCCACTGGTTGCCACATAAGAGAAAGACTTGAGATACCAGTGAAATAAGGTATGCTGGATATAATGTGAAATAAGGTATGCCGGATACCATGTGAACTAAGGTATGCTGGATACCATGTGAAATAAGGTATGCTGGATACCATGTGAAATAAGGTATGCCGGATACCATGTGAACTAAGGTATGCCGGATACCATGTGAAATAAGGTATGCTTGATACCATGTGAAATAAGGTATGCCGGATACCATGTGAACTAAGGTATGCCGGATACCATGTGAAATAAGGTATGCTTGATACCATGTGACATAAGGTATGCTGGATACCATGTGAACTAAGGTATGCTGGATACCATGTGAAATAAGGTATGCCGGATACCATGTGAAATAAGGTATGCCGGATACCATGTGAACTAAGGTATGCTGGATACCATGTGAAATAAGGTATGCCGGATACCATGTGAATTAAGGTATGCCGGATACCATGCGAAAATAAGGTATGCTGGATACCATGTGAAATAAGGCATGCTGGATACCATGTGAAATAAGGTATGCTGGATACCATGTGAACTAAGGTATGCTGGATGCCATGTGAAATAGGGTATGCCGGATACCATGTGAAAAAAGGTATGCTGGATACCATGTGAAATAAGGTATGCCAGATACCATGTGAAAAAAGGTATGCCGGATACCATGTGAACTAAGGTATGCTGGATACCATGTGAAATAAGGTATGCTGGATACCATGTGAAATAAGGTATGCCGGATACCATGTGAAAAAAGGTATGCCGGATACCATGTGAACTAAGGTATGCTGGATACCATGTGAAATAAGGTATGCTGGATACCATGTGAAATAAGGCATGCTGGATACCATGTGAAATAAGGTATGCTGGATACCATATGAACTAAGGTATGCTGGATGCCATGTGAAATAAGGTATGCCGGATACCATGTGAAAAAAGGTATGCTGGATACCATGTGAAATAAGGTATGCCGGATACCATGTGAAAAAAGGTATGCCGGATACCATGTGAACTAAGGTATGCTGGATACCATGTGAAATAAGGTATGCTGGATACCATGTGAAATAAGGTATGCCGGATACCATGTGAACTAAGGTATGCTGGATACCATGTGAAATAAGGTATGCTTGATACCATGTGAAATAAGGTATGCTGGATACCATGTGAAATAAGGTATGCCGGATACCATGTGAACTAAGGTATGCCGGATACCATGTGAAAAAAAGTATGCTGGATACCATGTGAAATAAGGTATGCCGGATACCATGTGAACTAAGGTATGCCGGATACCATGCGAAATAAGGTATGCTGGATACCATGTGAAATAAGGTATGCTGGATTCCATGTGAAATAAGGTATGCTGGATACCATGTGAAATAAGTATGAAATAAGGTATGCTGGATACCATGTGAAATAAAGTATGCCAGATACCATGTGAAAAAGGTATGCTGGATACCATGTGAAATAAGGTATGCCGGATACCATGTGAAATAAGGTATGCCGGATACCATGTGAACTAAGATATGCTGGATACCATGTGAAATAAGGTATGCTGGATACCATGTGAAAAAAGTATGCTGGATACCATGTGAACTAAGGAATGCCGGATACCATGTGAACTAAGGTATGCTGGATACCATGTGAACTAAGGTATGCCGGATACCATGTGAAAAAGGTATGCTTGATACCATGTGAAATAAGGTATGCTGGATACCATGTGAAATAAGTATGAAATAGAGTATGCTGGATACCATGTGAAATAAGTATGAAATAAGGTATGCTGGATACCATCTGAAATAAGGTATGCCTGATACCATGTGAACTTAGGTATGCCGGATACCATTGGAAAAAAGGTATGCTGGATACCATGTGAACTAAGGTATGCCGGATACCATGTGAAAAAAGGTATGCTGGATACCATGTGAAAAAAGGTATGCTGGATACCATGTGAAATAAGGTATGCTGGATACCATGTGAAATAAGGTGTGCCGGATACCATGTGAACTTAGGTGTGCCGGATACCATGTGAACTAAGGCATGCTGGATACCATGTGAACTAAGGTATGCCGGATACCATGTGAAATAAGGTATGCTGGATACCATGTGAAATAAGGTATGCTGGATACCATGTGAAATAAGGTATGCTGGATACCATGTGAACTACGGTATGCTGCATACCATAAGAAATAAGGTATGCTGGTCATGATATGCATTAAGATACAAAGTTTCATAAGTATAGAGTCCAAACATTGCGAACAAACGTCAGGCAAGTGTAAACCTCGGGTTATAGTGATTTATGTTTTATATAGTTGAGTCGCTCTACATGCATGCATATGCCACTTTTTATGTTTATTGGTGAAATAGAACCAAGCCAATGATGATGGAGCGAAAAAAAACTTGAAAGTACAAAAGTGATTCATACATTGAACTTAGATCGCAGCAGCCTGGACGTTGATAAGGCGTCGTTGTTTACCTTAAGGTGCATCCACGTCATGTTTTATATGCAAGAAGATGAAAAAGGATCCAATATATCGAGGATGTAACGAACGAATGACTAAAATTACAAAAGCCAATCAAACGTGAAAGGTAGGTCATAGTTTACTAATTTTGATATGGTTCTAGAGATCTTTGCATATGCCAGTTTTCACAAGTGTAAGTGAGCTTGAGTCAAAACGCATTAAGGTGTAAAGAACAAGTAGCACAAAGAATGCACGTCACTTAAGTTACAACTTGGACATGGTTGAAATACAGACTATGAAAAAGGATCTAAAATATTTATGGTGTAACGAAAATACCCCTAGCTGAAAATACAAAGAAAATCATTCATGTGTGAAAGATGTCAAGATGATCAATTTTGGGCTTGACTTTGTCAATCACAATGCATAGTCAGATAAACTTTCATAAATGCAGGTGAAACAGTGTCCAAAATGGTGAAGGTGTAATGGATAAACGACAGAAGCTACAAAATTCAATCAAACATGAATATTAAGTCACAATAACCTCCTTTAATAACCGTTTAAATTATTTATCTTTTGACAAATACGAATACTAATTTGTATGAAAAAAGGTCAAATCGGGTAAAAGCGATTGAGAATATAACAAAGTAATAACTGAAAAAAGGGAACTAAAACGTACGATGTTTGTTACATTACCTATTTTTCGTACGGGTAAGTTATTAATTTCCAGATGCATGCACGTTCCATTTTTTTTTAAAATTGAAATGAAAATTAGGTTTTAGTCGCTAGGTTGCTTTTCCTCAGATGCATCCACGTGCCATTTTTCTTGGATGTAACTGAAATAGCATACAATATATTAAGGGCATAACGAAGGAAGGAACGATTTCACGAACACTAAATGGCAATAGGATATATCTCCTTCCAATTTTGTTCCCTTAAGAGTTATTATAAAATCATGCGGGAGTTTTCTGACAGAAGTTGTACACAAGATGACGAACGAAATGGGCATTATAATACAAAGAACGATATAGGACTGGTAATTCTTATCCGAGATACAAGACATTTCCCTTCCTTGCCTGTCGAAATTATGGCAACATAGTAGGATTAGAAAAGGGAAGAGAAATAGAGGACGCCCTGCCAAGACATGGAGAAGAACACTCGATGCCGAGCTAAAAGCCGTGAAACTATGGTGGGGAAAAGCAAAGAAACTTGCACAGGACAGGGACAGCTGGAGGGCTGCGTTGGACGCCCAATGTGTCAACTATGCACAAAGAGGATTAAAGTAAACAAGTAGGCCTATTAAAAAATGATAATTGATTCCAACCATCTATATGCATAGAACTGTTATGTTTACTGAAAGAGAGTACACATGCAAAATATTGTGTTGAAATGCCGTTTATGTTTTCTGTTCATCGATGCATAAACATAATCAAAGTGAATGAATTAAGAAGGGATTTGTAACATAAAAATATACATGTGAAGTTAAGCAATCAAATATACATACATGTAACATACATGTACATTGCTTCTTACATTTCAATTCCATCGAAATCACTGCCAATACCAATATAATCCACACCAATCTTACTCTTTATGTATTGAATATGATCTGAAATAGAATTCATGAAGCTAAAAGAAAATTATTGTGTGTTTGTGTGTGTGTGTGAGAGAGAGAGAGAGAGAGAGAGAGAGAGAGAGAGAGAGAGAGAGAGAGAGAGAGAGAGAGAGAGAGAGGGAGAGAGAGAGAGAGGAGGTAGGTGGGTGGATTAGGAGCGCTCTTGTATGTAGATTTTAATTTTCTTTAAGAACAGGATATAGAATATTTAACATTGTAAAGAAAACGGAGAAAAATATATAACAAAAATCATTTGCATTAATGTTATAGTAGCAGCTTCACACCTTAAGTCGAACCGAAAAATATAAGTATGTAAAAAGATAAAGGAGTTTACACAGCAGTCTAAAAAATTGATAAAGTTAACAATTCATTTCTGTACAAGATATTCCTTTTAATTGCTCTTTCAACACTGACAATTTTTTTTTCTCCGAGAATATTGTAATGCACGCAAATTTTAGGACGATACTTTTTCAACCTTGAAGGCTTTATTTCCGAAAATATTCTAATGTAAGCACATTTTGAAGACGCTTATCATAGTATACAAAATAGAAACCAAAAGAATTTGTACAATTCCAAACTTACCTGCCACTTGTAATAGTGTTGCATTGCCTTCAGCCTTTGGGTCGCAATTTACAAAGTAAGGGTAAAAATTCACCATGACTACACCACCGTTTCTCCGCTGAAGATATATAATTTTAAAACATAATGAATAGTATTTTTCGCTATCAACTCCTTTGAATTATATAGGAGTGATTGTGTTAACCTTGTGGGGCAAATATATGATTAAAAAAAGCAAGTAGGAAGAACAACAATGACAGCTAATGTTTGGCTTGATATTACCTCTCATGGAATTTTCATGAAAACTATTTGGGGAGATAGTCTCGAACACGATTGCTCTTGCACAGTAGGGTATCGAGTTGTTTTGCCTTCTACTTCACAATTCTCTATAAATAATTATTTTATAAAGGACTCAAATCATGACAGATTGTTCGAGACTTTCACTGAAGGAGTTCACAATACGAAGGGTAGAATGAAGGCTTCCCACATTAAGGAACATACTAGCTTGCTAAAAAACAAGGTCTTTAATCAAAGGTGGCGACGAATAAGGTCTTTTTCTCGAATATTTTATAAAGCGTTGTATCCTTGCATAGTTTGCTCTAATATAAACAAACACCTACCTATCAGCCCACAACATCAAACCGAAACACTCCCCAAACGAAACCCAAACAACAAACGAAACACTAAAATAACAAAGCAATACTATACAAATCACTCTTTTCCTGTCCAAAACAGTTGTCATAAGCCTGAAGAAAAAATATACAGACCACCATCTCGAGTACATCATCTTGTACGTTTCTATAGTGATTGCAGACGGAATAAGCAGATGAGTGGCTAAATATAACCGGTGCCTTGGTGACGTTCAGGGCGTCGATCATCGTCTTTTTGGCAACATGGGACAGATCTATCAGCATTCCGAGTCGGTTCATCTCCTTTACTACAACCTAGAATAAAACAAGATCCATACTCAAGACACACACACAATCACACAGACACACACACACACAAGAGAGAGAGAGAGAGAGAGAGAGAGAGAGACTATGATGTTAGTGTTTTTTCAACTTTGCGAAAAATGATTTATCGCTATTCAAATAATGATTTTCTCAAAAAGATGTCTTTCAAAAAATATATAGTATATCCATCTGATATCTTCTTCAGCATAAATTACACGCTACCGACATTAATATCACCTCAAGTGTTTTAAATTGGATTGTTTTCTAATCTTACGCTCTTATGACAAGTTGCGAAAGTAAGAACAAAAATTGATAATCGTTCGTTTTCCATAAATTTATGTAAAATTAATTTTTTATTTATTTAAAATTACAATATAATAAGGGGCTCCGAGTGTCCAAGTGGTCTAAAGCAGTGGTCCCTAACCTTTTAGTCGCCGCGGACCGGTCAACGTTTGATAATTTTACCGCGGCCCGCTGAGGGGGTACGTCATTGATTGTTTATATCTTAAATTGTTCTGATTTAATGATTTTAATTTAATTGTATTTAAACATGCCTTCAAAATAAAATACAGTTACACCAAAAATGAATATAAATAAATATAAATATAAATTAATATAAAGTGAATATAAACCCAAGAGAAATACGCAACAGTAAATAAAATGGAAATAATTTAATGTACCTT
>JAEAOA010000605.1:1530000-1540000 GCA_016746295.1 Potamilus streckersoni | reverse complement strand
TTAGGACTTAGGACGCATTTATTATTTTAATACATGTCCATTGATTCACACCTCTGAGTATCACTCTGACAAGCTTACCTTTTTACCCATATTTGCAACCTGAATGTTATTTTGAAATTACCATGTCTAACACATTTTTTCAACTTCATTTTCCTACATTTTACTGTTTTTTAGAATTAAGTGAAACATGCTATACCTTTTCAAGTCTAACCTAGTATCTGGAACAAAGTATTAGAGTTGGATCAGTTTGGAATCTCTCCAGTAGAACGGTGGTGATAGCAAGGTCTCATAAAGACATGTGCAGTCTGCTGCTATAAGTGACCAAGATGAGCTCATATCAGTACACTGATATACAGCATCTCAAAGACATGGCTTAGATCTTCATGACAGAGATTCGCATCATTGTTCAGTAAGATGGAACCTCCCTGAAACTGTATTTTCCTATCGCATTGTTGACTTTTGTAGTTATCGACATTAAAATGGAATTCATATTTGCAATAAAACATGGTTGTGGTCCAATCAAAACTTTAAATTTGGGCTATTAGTTATACAAAGAACTGTCCAAGTACCTGACACAATAAATGTAGAACATAGCACCTGTCATTGATTCTTTAGTATGTACACCGATATGCAGCTGGATAGGCATATTGCAATTTGTTGCCAAAATCACTGTGAGCTGTCATGCTTCAGTACCCCAGGGAATAATGTTATTAGTTGTAAAGATCCAAAATACCATTTGTTTTAAACACCATTCATTAATCAACTTTGCTGCCTTAAACTTATCAAACTGAATGATATAACTTGTATGAAAATTTAATTCTTTTAAAAATAATTTGTTTTAAATATTTAAATATTTATTTAAATTTCCATTAAAATTTAACAGATCAATACATTTTAAGTTCAAACATATTTTTAGACAGGCCTTATCACCTATTACAATTAGATTTGTTTTACGGCATTGAAAAATTCCTATAATTAAGAAAAATATAGCAACAAACGCTGAAAACACCCATGCTTTTGTAGAATCAGTTTACATATACTGTCAGTTGTTCTTTTTTTTCTGGCAGGAGACAGAGTTGCAACTCTTGAGCAACTGTTTGGTGGCCCGGTCTGCATGGCACGGGCCAACACCTAACTGATTGCTTTTGATCCTTCTCGGCGCTTTCCACTTCTGCTGCTGCATACTTTAAACCGGCTGCATAATCGGCAAATTTTGCACTTGTATGAGCTTATCACTGAAACGAACGGGAAAGCGCATGGAGTTATCATATTTGTTAAGGATGACATCCATGGTACGACACCTACTAAATGTGTTGCGGAACTACCGTAACGTGCTATGATCTGAGTTGAGCCCTATCTGAATACTGGTCAACACTAATTTCAAGAACTTGTTTAACTGCATCGTTTTAAATAGGATTACCGTTGACAAGGATGATATGCATGTCCTTGTAATCATGAATTATGTCAGCCAGCCACTCGAGCTGGGGACGGTGTATAAACAGACTCCGTCAAGGAGAATAGTATCAATGCTACTGGCATCATAAGGGGTAAATGTAATTCCATTTTTTGCCCCCTCTTTGCACTGGCCTGAAAACGTATGTAGCGTAATTATGTAAAACACTTCTCCATCTCGGGCGTGACCAAGCGCGTTACATAGAGCAACCAATAGTGAACATTTGCCATTATATTTAGCCCAACGGAAGCCAAAGCTGCTTTTACGTGTTGCAAGAATAAAAGTGGCAATCAGATGTAGACCAGCGCTATACGGAACAGTGACGGCGTGTTCTTTGGACTCTAAAACTCATCTACGTGAATCTTTGTTCAGTATTTTTTCTCAGTAACTCTGCCAGAAAGTCATCCATTTTCTTTGCTGTTCGTTTTCGTTTCTGATTGTGTATGTTTATATCCGTTTGCACCATCCTTGTTGACTCATTGGTCATCACCATGATTCTCTCCGACTCATGCGTGGGTTTAAAGTATGATAAAAGCCCTTTCGTTCGAGCAAGTGTTCGGGTAAAAGGCAGTTGGCGTCAATGAGGACGTGTCCCACCACATGCCATCTGTATGAACCCTCCTTTTTCAAACAGAAAGCTGGCATCCTGTAATTTCTGGTGAATATCCTTGTCCAATAAACGCCATTTGTAGAGCTACAACCGCAGTGTCGCCCAATATACTGGCAAGCTTATGAATTGGTATGCGAACTTTGTCAGGAATAAGATTAAAAACTGGCTGGTAGCCCACTAATAGTTCGCTTTCCATCTGGTCATCTACTATGCAAAGGTCTGTATCTGTCTCCGTCCGCAGACGACACTTGTTATAGTCAAGTGCTTCATTATTGTCTTAGCAGAGTTATTCCCAACCTGCCTTTTGTAGCGTAAGCCGTGAGGTATTTAGGCTACATTGTGTAGCGTATGCCGCCAGAGCGGCTTGGACATAATAGAACGATCAATGGGTTTATTTAGGCAGTCACATTTAAGTAGTCCAGGCAGATATTGTACATTGGCCATAACACATGTGCAACTTATACATAAATGTCAATGATGTTGGTTTCGTGTGCGAGTAGATTTTATACACAAAATATTCCAGAACGAGGCTGTAGGGGAAAGGTGCAGCCTAGGTGTCAACTTCACTGGAAAACTTCTCTTACCCATTTCATAACCTGCTGATAACACTTTTCCATCCAGCTCATACAATCATCTGGTTGATCACTTACAATACTTCTAGGCATACCGTGTTAAAATTTTCTTATCTCCAAATAATTCCTTCACAACGCCAATGGGGCAAACTAAACACCAAACTCGATGTCTTGTGTCGCCATTTCTAACAGCATCAGCTATGTCCTTGGCAGAATCGACCGGGATAAGAACGTCTCTGGAGTTCCTGGGGCTAGCCCAGTTGTCCCTAATAAGTCTCATGCCTTCGGTCGGTGGGAGGAGTTCTAGCTAAACGTACTTGCTGCCATATATAAAAAGCCTTGACATACCTGTTTACATATGTAACTGTTGTGCTGGAGGAGCGCAATAGACATCTTGACGTTTGTGCATCGCCTCACTGGCGGAGCACGTTGACGTGAATGTCTATAGCAATACCAGAAAAACGCCACCTTGCGCAGCCATACTATGACAACAGTCCTGTACATCTCTAACGGTTCTCCGCAATCCATATGATGTACCCAGTGAAATACAGAAAGCTGGACTATATCGTCTTCGCATGTTCATTTATTGGCCAGTCGAGAGCCTGCTACTTTTGTTCTACGTATTGAGAAAGACAATAAGACCATCGGGCTCGAGAATCGTGGTTTTCCAGCCAGGGTAGTTCGTCCATTACAAGAAAAGGTTGGTAATAATATGTAACCGCTAAGGATCCACCACTGCAGGGCAACGTTTCACAAGATAACCTTTCTTAAGTTTTTACGAACGATATCTGCACGTGATTGCGGGTGTTCCACTAACAAGAATTATGTACGTTTTTTGTAGGTTTCCCTTACATTTTTACATAGCTTGATGGCAGGTCTAAAGTATGTATAAGTGCAAAGTGTTTTCGTAAGTATACTTCTGGAGAGAGGATTATATTTAGATGTGCCCTGTCTTTCCAGTATAAACCGTGTCGTGGTTCTTCTTCATAGAAAGCTATTTGTAAACATTTATAAACGTTCTCTGTAGAAATATCGCATAAACGTTAATATGCATCCCATATTTTTTGCTTTGTTGATGAGACCGAAAGATATAAACAAATGATACATGAAAAATTAATCTTTTATATACGCTATGTCAGGGTCAGGAAGCGCTGATATTCAGAAAGATATTTCTGCCAATGTAATATAGAATATATTAATGTTGGTAAAGCGATAAATGAAGATAAGGAAATATCCAAACCAGAAGACTAAAATTAGTTTCCATTGCTTCTGTTCATTACCAAAAACATTTTCTTTTTTCTTGTTTGCATGTGACATTGTCAACATTTTCATTTCCTATGGTAATAGCAGCTGTCTTTAATAAATCAAAAAGGAATTAAAGCAATCATTATTGTGAAGTATAATCATATATATATATATATATATATATATATATATATATATATATATATATATATATATATATATATATATATATATATATATGATTATAACGACAATGGTTATGATAATGATGATTATACTTTACAATAATGATTGCTTTAATTCCTTTTTGAATAATATATATATCCTCATGAAATTGTAATTAATAAATATATAGGAATGGCAAATAATAAAAGTTCTTTTATGCTGACTCTATGGTCTTTAGATCAAAATATACAAGTCAGCATAAACAATAAACACTTGTGTAAAAGGGACATTTCTGTTACTGAAGATTATTTTAAATAGAAAATTAACAAAACATATGAGTTGATATTGTCGCAAAGATCTGCACAGTAATGTTTAGAACCAATTGTATTTTGCATAAAATTCATTTCGTCACAGTGATTATATCGAGAGATTAATTACTATTCCCACTGGTTGTGAATTCCTTGTGGGATTTAAAAAAAAACTATTTCCACTTAATTGTGTTCATATTTCCATTGAAACTGCATATTCGGTATGTTAATTACTTAAACCAACAAATATTGTGATTAAGAAATATTACTGCACATAATGTAAACTTGAGCAAGCTATCACTGTATACATCAGGTAAAATTCTACCATTGGATGCACAATGCCTAATATCAAAATTCAATATAGCTAATTTAAACCAAACATTTAAAGAATATTGTTCAAATGTACGCAGATGATTGTGTACACAGAATTGTGGTAATAATGATTATAAAACAGCAGGGCAAGAACTAAAATAGCGGCACAAATTTGCAGCAAATGGATATAATAAAATATACAAATTTTGAAAACTCTAATTATATGGATAGTTCAAATTACATTTTCTTCTGGCTTCTAGTTCGATTTTGTAGCTGTTTACAGAACAATTTTGTCCTTCTCATTTCCTAATTTGTACTTGCTTACCGTATTTACTGAACAGATTAGAATGTTGCATGCCGATGACAGATGCATGTCGCATCTGTTGTTATAATAAAGACTTAATTATTTCCAATGCGGACATTCTGACACATTCTGACACAAGGAAAAGAAATTCTTGAATAATTCTTTATGTCACAAAGCTAATAAGGCATTTGATAAAAATATGCCTTTTTGTTTCAAGTGCGCAAGTTTGCAATGATAATGTTAACAAATAGTACAAAAGAGGAAAATGAAAATGCATCCTGTATGACATTCAGGTGAACAAACTAATATTCATGAGAGAGAATGTGCATAGTTTGGGGGGCAGTGGGGTTAAATGTTGTTCGAAATAGAAAACTATAATGATTATCTTTTCGACGCAGCTTACACGCCTCAACGTGAATGTTTATGCAAAGGAGTGCAATATGGTTGCTTTTACCGTCGCATATGCAATGGTGAACTCTTGCTGGTTTATCGTTGTGAGGAACAGCAGCATGAGGATCTTCAAGTGCGTTAATGTATTTAAAGGGAATAAAAGTCGATAAAGTCAGTCTCGTGATTATATAACCACTTAGATATAGATAAATAAAGAAGCATCCCTCCTCCCTCTCTCTTTCTCTCTCTCTCTCTCTCACACACACACACACACACACACACACACACATAGATTTATTTAAAAATGTATACAGCTAAAATTTTAAAATATTTTGAAACGTAGAGATCATTACATTTACTGGTATTAAGGCTTTGGGTTTTGGTGGGACAACTCTGAGAGTACCTAGAGGCGGCAAAATCATAAATCCATCACTGCAAACACACACACATACGCACACACACACACACACACACACACACACACATATATATATATATATATATATATATATATATATATATATATATATATATATATATATATATATATATATATATATACTCACACACGCTACCTTCTTTAATCAGAAAATCAGAAATAATAGCTATTTTAATTCAAATATGACCGATATGTCAAGGCATTTCCCAGGTGTTTTGGTCATTGTGTTGTTATTGTTTTTCTTATTGTCATGATCTTTATCGCAGTCTTTTGTGGGTATCTTGCAGTGTCCTGCTACATTTTACCAAGTTATCTACCTGCCATATAAAGAAGTAGCTTACGCAAAAGTTCCTACATATATCTTTGTGAAGCATACGTACGAAATAACAGAATTTCTTAAACTTAAAGCTTAAGAAGATTTTTTGTGAGTAAATTTACTTTGCTCATCAAAGGCAGCCGCATAAGCTTCATGACTAAGAAGTCTTCTCTGAAACAAGTCACAATGTTGCTGTATTCCCTTCTTATC
The DNA here is from genome assembly GCA_016746295.1 of Potamilus streckersoni. Lineage (NCBI taxonomy): Eukaryota > Metazoa > Mollusca > Bivalvia > Unionida > Unionidae > Potamilus > Potamilus streckersoni. Next base: position 1,533,676 of record JAEAOA010000605.1, on the reverse strand, counting down.
TTCCTATCTCTTGGGATTACTTCTGAGTCACATATTCTTCAAATTGACATGTCCGACAATGTCGTAGAAAAACAAAACCCCAATTGCACATGACAGCCCTCGCCAGTTTTCCATTTTTATTCGTTGTTCCCACTAAGTTCGTGTAAGGTCATAAAGAACCCCTGACGCATGCGAAATTTTAAGGTGCCATGAGAAACATGCGGAAACCCCATTTGCAGAGCCGTCTTAAGGCATGGGCACACTGGGCAGTTGCCCTGGGCCTCACGATTCCAGGGGAATCATGTTGCCCATATTGTTAATGAATAGTAGGGCCTGTAGGGGGCCTCAGCGCATTGCTTTGCCAGAGCCTATAATATTGTTAAGACGGCACTGCCTATTTTTTCTATGTTCTACTCGTGAAAAATGAATGAGTCATTGGACTACATGTGTATCGATCGATCGATCGATCGATTGAGAGAGAGAGAGAGAGAGAGAGAGAGAGAGAGAGAGAGAGAGAGAGAGAGAGAGAGAGAGAGAGAGAGAGAGAGAGAGAAAATTAATCTGACCGGTCCGTAAACTAAGGACTTTTTTAAAGATACGAACTGAAATATCGATACTTTCATCTTCAAAAAAAATGATGGTGTATCGATGGTCCGCATATTATGATATCATGTTTGCAGCTTTTATCGTTTCTGCTGCAGGTCCATCATGGTTTAATAGAAAATAGTCACATACCTTGTGCTGTAGTGACAAATCGGAACACATCTGGATACTTGTTGACGAATTTTCTTATTACGTCTAGCTGATCTAGCGACTGACGTACGGCATCTTTGTACTGTGTGTAACATTCGACGTAAATTGCCCAGAACTACAATAAATTACAAGCATTATAAAGTTCTATACATATCGAATATGATTTTAAGTTACTTCTATTAAACTGGATGATTTATTACTTCCGAACAGAAAATATCTAATTATTTAGAAGGCAAAATTTCTTCCAATCAGAAACGTATGCAATCTTATTAGAATTGTTTTAAAAAAAAACTCATTTAAAATTTATTTAAAATTTCAGTCTCTGAAAGCAACAATTTAAATAATTTTATATATATAGCTGTTCATAATTATTAAAAATAATCAGCTTATTCAATTATTTATATGTAACATCATTATATTCAAGTAACTGTCTAATTGATTAATTTACCCTTTAAAATCCAACTGCAAGGCTAAGTAAATTACATTTGTGACTGCATTTTTGAGTGTTTTGATAAATGTTAACTTTTAATTAAAACTTGCATCATTCCATTTACAGTTTACAGCGCTGTAGTCGAACAAACATTATCGGCTGATGTAATTTGGGACACGCCTGTTCTAAATGCGACATGTATGCTCCAGTACCGTAGCTCGAAGTACAGTAGCTGACGCTTCAAAGTTTAATACTCTGAAACTATAAGCTATGCAATATATAAAAAATATTCAATGCTTGGACTGTATACCTGAGCACCTACTATCCCTTGTCGTAGTCTGGGAATATCTGTGTGACTGATGTTCCATTCTTTTTGAAGATCACCATAAAGGTCGACGCTGTACACTTTATTCTTTGCAAATGCTCGAAACTGCATAGCAAAGTCATTATGCCTGCGAGCAAGAGAAAACCAACTGCGAGAATAGATTCGTAAGGTAAACGTACAAAAACATATCCTAATTAAATTCACTTGAGGAGAGATTTCACAGAAGACCATAAATTGCCCGTGGTATAAACAAGGTTATCGTACCTTTTTTGGCGACGTTGAAGGCGACTGGTACAGGCAACTATCAGTATCTGATCAGTACAACCGTGCTTGTAGAAATGAAACTTATAGAACGAATTTGTTGGGTACAATCAATATGATGGAGAAATAACGGGGAGGGGGTATGCAAGGATGCTAATGTGCTGATATCAAAGAGTTTTGATCCATATTTATTTACATCTTTTAGACTACTGTTTCTATTCATTACATTCATTTCTTATCGAAAAATATGATCGCAGAAAGTAAAACCGCTTATTTAACATTTCTTCACATACATAAAAAGATATCAACGCATTACAACATATCATAGGCGATTCGACTACGTTCCTTATTTGTTTCGCTCGAGATTAAGTTTGATCATTAGATCGCCACTGGCAAATTTATCTCTAGGTGGCGCATTTGCGTCTATTGATACACCACTACCACCACCACAACAAGTTAATTTCATCTTTTACTATTCTTTGTTCACATCACTTTTTCAAGAGATAATTAAAATGTAAAGAAACTTTCAGAGATTTTAAATATTGAACCAGCAAAAGGAACCTTAATTAAAAATATTTGTCCAACGTTAACAAAAAAAAAATGAAAGCATGGGAAGTTCAAAGTCAGGCTGACATTACGGCCTAACATACTGTCCAGACAGTGAAGCCGTTTACCTACGTCATCTAGTTAGCAGTTTGAATTGCTAATTCATTCAAAAAGTCATTTACTATGTGTTCACTCCATTGGATGGTAAAGAAAATATTAGGAACTAAAGGGAAGAACAGCGAATCATTTCAAATCCTGAATAACAAGTCAAAATTTATTTCCAGGTTTGATAAATTCTACGATCAAGCATTTAGATAATATGTTGTGAGTATGAACGATAAAGCCTAATAGACTGTATGTAAAAGCCACGGATATATGTTATAAATTCTCTTCATTGTTCAAGTAATGAAGGCGATGGTTTCCAGATTAATATCTAATTTACTTATGCTGAGAATTAATCACACAATGTATCATATGACCTTGACCCTGATATTGACCTCAACGAAAATATTGATATTGATGATGATATTGTTAAGAAAGGCAATCTTACCCATCAACTAGAGGTGAACTTCCCAACAAGCATTTCGCTTTGTCCAATTCCGGTGTCTGAGATCCTGGGTGCAACACACACTCCCATGTTGACATTTTCTCTGGCTTCGGACTTGAATCAGGAGTATTGGATTTCTTGCTAACCACGGCGAGCGCTATCACCATGGCAATAAGAACCAGAATTAAAACTATAATAAATCCATATAAAACCTTTTTACTTTTTATCGAACATTTTGTTTGGGTAAAACGTTCTTCCGTCGACTGGGTGTACTTTTCCATTGCGAGTAGAAAGTATTTCACTGTGAACGTCTTCTTGTGGATGAGATATGATCTTAAATGACAAATATTTATAATTCTAAGTGTCAACATTCATTTAAATATAGGTTAAACGCATGCAGTTGATACGTTATCTTATTGGAGTGCCATGCAACCTTCAACTCGTGCACATAACTAAATGCATACTTCAGTAGTGATATTAGTTAATCCATTTGAGAGGAATATTTGGGGAATCAAGCAGTTACACTTGTTTAGTAAACTATCTTCTAAGATATAACAATTATAAAACATACTCCTATTTATTCACGAAATCCATAATTGAATAAGGTGCTGGATAATAGAAAGGCCACCGTCTTCAATCGCAAAATAAGGCCAGGGGAAAAGTTAAATTTTCTGTTTTATTTAATTTACCTTAGGCATATGCAAAGATGAATATATACGCCCTAGTTTGCAGGCAGTAGTTGAGTAATAGGATAATGGTGTCCCAACACTATCCGTGTCGTTGTTAAACGGACCCAACGAGCTTATTAGATAAAAAAGGGAGATGTGTAGGTATG
>JAEAOA010000605.1:1507500-1525000 GCA_016746295.1 Potamilus streckersoni | reverse complement strand
AACTCACATGTGTCAGCCATAATTTTAGTATAAGATCATTATACAACCACAATCCACAGCCATCTGTTTCGTTTATAGGTAACTCTGAATGGTAGTAGAGATTATGGGTGCCACTGAGTTCACTCAGTTTATTCTCACTACACTCCAGAAAAGATTTTTTTTCCAATAATAAAATTGTGCAAGCGATATTCGTTTTCATAGCTGTGCTGAAGAACACGATTGCATATCAGTAATATGAGAATGATCATGCCTACGCATCTATCGTTATGTTGAACACGTGGTATGGGTCCTTGTAAAAACCAGATAGGAAACCACTTTTACATACCACACTGCTAAAGCGGACTAAGCCATATATGTTCTTATCCTCTTTTGCATAGACTAAATTAAATAAGATAGCCAATTTAAATTTTGCCCAGGTCCATCGGACGGCAAGGTTATTGCATAAGATGGATAATAATAATAATTATTATTATGAATGAATATTACTAAGTTTTATAACTGTGAAGAAGGTGTTTTACTTAAACAATATATATTGCTTGTTCCAGAAATAGTCCCTTCAAATGAATGTCCCTATATCGTTATCGAGATATGTCTTTCATTCTGTGTATAAGTATAAGATTGCATTGCTCTCAAATATGATATTTATCAATAGTGTACGTCTAAGCCGATGATAAGATAAATGGTGACGCTTAAAATGATCAAATTGTTGACATTTCAAATTATTTCTCATCGATAAAAATGGGCGGACAGTGAAATATTTTCTAGCCGCAATGGAAAAAAATAGTACAAATGGAAGGACATATTTTTCACCCAAACAAAATTTTCGGGTAAAATTAGAAAGTTTGCGTACGGATTTTTCACAATTTTCCTTCCTGTTCTTGTTGCCATCGTGACAGTACTCATCATTCTCCGTAAGAAATACGACACATCTGAAGTCAGTCTCAAGCAGGAGAAAATGTCAACATGGGAATGTATGTTACTGCCTGGATCTCAGACACCGGAATTGGACAAAGCAAAATGTATTTTGGAAGGTTCACCTCTAATTGATGGGTGAGAATGTCCTAGTGTCCTAGTACAGTATCCTAGTCGTTAATATTGTCGTGACCGTGATTGACACTATTGTCATTAAGGTCTCATGAATGTTTGGATACAATGTGTTGTTAATTTACAATATAGCGTTCGAAAATAGATTATATTTTACTCCGCAAACCATTGCTTTCACGACATGAAGAGTATTCCTCTGATTGATTGAAGGCTTTTGAATATGGTATAGGCAACTGAGTCTAGCAGGTGTAATGATTTTGTTTACTTGGATTTTATGGCTCATGCTCACAAAATATTATCCTGAAGCTTGATGGTAGAATGTCTCAAAAATCAACTTAACCTGGAAATAATGACTTGATTTCCACTCACACATAAAGTCTGTATGAAATGTAGGTTACAAGGGTGGTTGAATGATTCGCTTGGTCATATCATTTTCAAGTCCAAATATTTTATTATCGCCTGACTTTTCCAACACATGAGCGATTCAAACTGAATACCAGACGACATTCGTGAACAGCGTTACTGCCTATACAGACTGTTTGACTCCATATCCAGCCTGACTTTGATTAGTCCTTTTTGTTGACTTTAAACTTTGAAAGTAATGTACCAAATTTAAAAGTTGCAGCGCTATATCTGCTGGTTCAGTGATGAGATGTGATGTAATTATGATTGTTAAAATAGCTTTAACAATTTTTCAGTCAAATCGCTACGATCTCCGCAGTGTGGCAGTTTATAGTGATGTCTATCACTGGGGCATCATGCCTCAGACATGCAGCATTATGTCCTACCTAGTCACATTATCGTGACACCAGCCGACTAGTCCTAACACTAACCTTTTAATGTTGAGCGTCAAGCGAGGTAGCTGTTAGCACCATTTTTGTAAGTCTTTGGTATGACTCGAGCAGGGATAGAAAGAAGAAATTAACTTGTAGTGGAAGTGGTTTGTCAATAGCAGGAACAGCGTCATCTAGAGAGCGAGATAATATTGAAGGATTGGTTGAATGGTAACGATGATTTAATTATCAAATTCTGTTTAAAGCAGAACATATTAGGAGCGTATTTCAATTGCCTGCTATGTGTTTTGTAATGTACGTCATATTATGTTTAAAATACCCAGAAAGAAAACAAATCTAACGAAGCATTAAATGAGCGATTGTGGGTTCCACTATTATATTTTTATTAGGAATTCAATGAACAGATGAAAGAGGTAAAAGATATCACTATGGCTGAAAAACTCTTTGAGATATATACATGAGCATTGTTTGCATGTGGACATGTTATTTCTACCTGATATTGATTTAGCACCACACATTCGTTACGTAAGTTGCATTTCTGTATTGAAAGTTGTTCAAGGATGTTTTTTCTGCGCCAGCCGGCTTCCAAATCGAAACGAAAAGGTATGACAGCCTGTTTTATACCATGGACATTTTCTAAAAATGTAGCTAAAGATATGTTTTAGTCATTTTTTCCTTTACTTGCGAAGCAAATCTCACAGTTGGTTTTATCTTGCTCGCAGGCATAACGACTTTGCTATGCAGCGTCGAGGATTTGCAGTGAATAAAGTGTACAGCACCGACCTTTATGGCGATCTTCGGAAACACTGGAACACCAGTCACACAGATATCCCCAGACTGCGACAAGGGATTTTGAGTGCTCAAGAAAGCAAAACATGCATCAATTTTATTTTATTTTTTTATTGTATGGTTTATACTTTTAAAGACTAACGCATCGGTTAGTGTAATGGAAATAAAGCACTGGGGCATACATGTAAAATTTTGAACCGTCGAGTTTCGAAGGAAAAAAGCTGACTGTAGAGGCAATTATGCAAGTTTTAATTGAGGTAAATTAAGTAGTTATCACAATACAAAAACAGACCAGTCAGTGTATACGTTTTGTAGCTAGTAGTAAGATTAAAGTTAATTAGCAAATAGGTTATGCAATTCAACTGAATGTTGATTAAATATAAATAATTAAATAAGCTGATAATTTAAAAAAAAAGATGATCAGAAACATACATAATACTACTTAAAGGTCTGCTTATTAGACGCTAAAAATGTAAATAGACTTAAAATGAGTTGAACAAATAACAATAATTAAATTACATAAGTTTCTGAGAGGAGATAATTTAAGATTCTATTCCATGAAATGATTTTGATATCTTATTCAATTGAATTAATTTAACATCAAAATTTGATGTATATATTTGTCAGGAAATACAACGTTATAGTGTTTATAATTTATTGTAGTGCTGGTCAATTTACGTCGACTGTTGCATACAATACAAAGATGCCGTACGTCAGTCACTTGAACAGCTAGAGGTGATCAGAAAATTAATCAACAAATATCCAGAGGTTTTCAGATATGTCACCACAGCACAAGGTATAAGACTATTTACTACTATAACACAATGGAAAGCAGCCGAAACGATAATATTTGTAAAAAGGATATCTCTATTATTAAACCATACTTATTAGGTATTAATATAGCATCGTCGTTTTGAAGGTCAAGGCTACTCATTTTTAATTCTCAGCTTTAAAGCACTATTCTAGTACTGTACAATAAGTTACTTAAGAAATGTCGCCAAAAATTCCCAACAAAATTCCTATATGAGTCGGATTGTATAATCTTGCCCATGTTAACCACCCTGGTCAGCCTCTTCCAAGTAGAGTGGAGCGTTTGGAGATGTCCTGGCGTGACTGAATGATTTCGCTGCGAAAGTGATGCTTGCCTGGTATTGCTACTGACATTCACGGCAACGTGGTCTGTAGTCTGTAGGATTCTGCCACAGACACAACAAACAACAAACGTTAAGGCGCCTTTTCGCTCTTTCTGTTCAACAATCACATTGGTTTGTCAACAATTATATATATGGGCAACATTTCGTTTGATTTATTTTGTTACACATATTGAGCATACTCCTTTCGTATAGATTATGCGATTGGTATTTGAAAGTACAATCTATATTTTGGACTAGGAAATCCTTTAGATAATTTACTCCACGCCACCCCATAAATTAAATGCAATTTGTGCATCGTCTCTACAACTCCTACCACAGTGCTCTACGTTCCACAATTTGACGTAAATACTGACTTATAAAACTGTCGACGCAAAAGCAGAGGCATTGCATATTCTGAAATTGCTGCCTGACAATATGAACACGGCTGTTGTTTCTTCTTTCTTACATACGTACGTAGGAGGTTAGTATAAAATTTACTTGGTTTGAATGGAAATCAACTTTGCTGCTGAATCTCCCACAAGTAAATTGGGCGTTATCCTCCTCTATCCAAATACACATATCACTTTTAACGGAGATGGAGGAGGTTCTTGGCTTTTGTACCATGTTTAGCATCGGGCTCTTCCTTATCATTGCACTCCTCACCGACATCCTCAATTGCTAACCTGCCTTCAACCAAGTCGTCAAAATTGTTAAAGAAAAGATCACCAAAAGATCATCATCACTTCCATCAGAGTAACTAGGTTCAAACTTATTCATATCCTGTAAGCAATTTTTAATCATTCTTTGCTTAGATTAATATACACAATTCTTCTTGTACTACGTTCATCATCTCAGCTATATTTTTAACCTCCCAATGTTTTGGACACAAATTGTCACTTAATGTTTCTAAGTTTTTGCTATCATCCGCCTGATCTACATTTCGCCCTCAAAGATAGGAGACGATACTTTTCTCTCTCAGTAAAACATTTAAAGTTACCCTCACCTCTTCTATAAAATACGTTATTACATTTCAGTGATTTTAATTCCATCTTGATAAAATCAATACCTTATGCCTTTGATAATGAGGCTGATGAGATGGTGGTGTAGTTTTGCAGGTAAATTGGGGTAAAGTTTTACAAGGTCGTCAATTAGTGTACAGTGTATATAAGTAATAAGTCTATCACAATAGCTACATTATTCCTCTTCCATGCTTCTCGCGTGACTGTCAACATAAACAAATGATCTTAGTCAGGTGTTCTCATTATCCTATCGCGGTAAGCCTCAGCATGTTAATTGGTTTCAATAAGTAGGATAATTGCAGCGAAAGAAGTGTTTGTAGTCTGGCAACCTCTTTTCAGAAAGGAATAATTTTGTTTCCTATTCTTTGCAAGAAATTATAAGCATAACTTTTGCTTTATCTTTCACTTTTCTAAATTTTCATTTATCTGGTACATTACTATGCGACACGTATGATGTGCGAGTCGTAATCCAGTCAATATCTCAATTTCATTGCATACTACACCTGCGGCATACATGTTATATTATTATTATTATTATTATTATTATTATTATTATTATTATTATTATTATTATTATTATTATTATCAATATCATTATTATTATTATTATTATTATTATTATTATTATTATTATTATTATTATTATTATTATTATTATTATTATTATTATTATTATTATTATTATTATTATAGGCATTCTACTTTATGTGCCTCTATTCTTTGTAAACTAATATATCTTACACACATTTACAACCACATGGCTACCGCCCCGGTGGTCTAGTGGTTAGAGCATCCGCCTCGGATGCGGGAGTTCGTGGGTTCAATCACCGGTCGAGTCGTACCAAAGAAAAAAGGCTCTAACAGCTGCCTCGTTTGACGCTAAGCATTAAGAGGTTAGAGTTAGGACTGGTCGGCTTGGTGTCAGGATAATGTGACTGGGTGGGACATCATGCTACATGTCTGCGGCATAATACCCCAGTGTTAGACATCACTATAAACTGCCACACAGCAGACATCATAGCGATATGACTGAAAAATTGTTAAAGCTACGTTAAAAACCATAATGACATCACAACCGTATGGACTGCGGAATCATTCTACAAACTCAGCGCCCTTTCCATCCAATCGTCAAAGTGAAAGCAAAATTCTTCTCTGTCTGGCCGAAACAAATGAATCCTGAAACAAATATCCAAACACTAATTTTAACGGTATCTCCATTCCCCTACCATTGACCTCTGACAAGTGTTACTTTCATTTATTGCTATCGATGGCATCTCCTTTATTTATTTATATAAATGGGAGATCAAGCTTTATGACCAACTGTACGTAGTTTTAATATTTCTCTAGAATATAAGCAAAAGAGCTCATATCGGATCTCAATAGTTTCTCCATTTTTTTCTGTTGTTTCGACAGTACCAGCGCGGAATTTTGTGAATCCGCGAGGCATGCCAACTTTAAATTATTACGATAAACATGCGGGAACGAAGCGTCGCTGTCTCCGCGATGACCTATGCTTTTCTCGTGAAAAATGACTCCAAGATTATGAAACGACGTGTATGACACTTGTGGTGTATATCTATTTTATGTGCTTTACTTATATTAAAGAAATGGTCGTTGGTAAACAAATGTTTATCCATGGGTGTGGTTTGGACTTTTCAGTCATTTGTAAACATTTTGACATGGCCTCTTCACCATATAAATCTCCTAAAGTGTGCTTATGACACATCCTGGTCATTTTATTGTATCAATTTTTTTAATAATATTTTATTAAACATAATTATTCATTACTATATTAAGTTCAGTGTCTGCAATCATTCTTAGAAGAAGAGTTCATATAAAATTTTAGAGGAATCTTTAATTTAAAAGCTATTCATTTGAATTACAAAGTGCTCATCAATATTTCGAACTAAAACACTATTTTGGGATTATTATAAATTATTTTAAGGATATAATACTGAGACATGAAGACTTTTGCCACATCCTTACATTTAATACTGGAATTAATTTGAAACACACAATACGATTTTGGTCTTGTGATATGACTCTTAAGATTATTCGGGATTTAAATCATAATACTGTTATTACCTTATACATTTTAACTTTGTCTTACAGGATATAGGATTTATACTTAGCACCTAAAGCAAAAGTTGTTAACATATGCAGCGCTGTTTGAGAATTTAAGTGTTTGAGTGTAATTGTGAAGGATGTTAATATTGTTACTATCTTCTCTGCAGGGATCTTGGATGCCGTTCGAGACGGGAAGATAGACAGCCTATTAGGGTTAGAAGGTGGCCATTCTATAGATAGTAGCCTTGGCATCTTGAGGACGTTTTACCTGTTGGGAGTGCGCTACAGGACCCTGACTCACAACTGCAGCACGCCCTGGTAAGCAAGATATCAACATGGATGAATTCGATTTCCGCAAAAATGAAACACATATGCCATCACCCTCGTTTCTGCGAAATTCAAGTACGATGAATACCACAACTACTACGGCTACTACCACTACTACTGTGACAATCATGTTCACAATAAACAATAATTGAGACTACAAAAGCAGGGAAAATAAAATTAAAATAATATAGGAAAATATGGGTAGTAAAGAAAATCTAAAGAACCCCTCATACAGTGAGATCAATGAAAATGTTTCTTACAATTTTAGTGAAATAAATCTGATCGCAAACTTTATATTATTCAAATATTTCGCTCATTTACCAATTTAGGAATTATCAGATTTCTTTCATAGAAATGGATTATAATTGCCCCTGCTAGAGTAAATGTTAATAGAAACTGAAAATTTAGACAAGAAAAAAATGAGAAAGTACACTTAAAGTAAGATTTCTAAGCAAAATTCATAGTGCGCAGGCACAATCAGTTTGGTGGAGAGTCTCATTTGTAATAAAGTTTTGAAACATGTTATGTTATCTTTTAAATGACGTTTTCATATACAATACCGTATATTCTCTGCATTTCACTTCTTATGTCCCATTTTCTATTTCAAGGGCAGATAACTGGAAGGTTAACAAAGACAACATAACAACGCATGGAGGATTGACAGACTTTGGAAAGGTACGTACGCCATTATTTTTGTAACCTAGCAATATCTCACATGATCGTTAAAGCGGACATTACTTAGATTTGTAAACGACAAATATGTTCAGAATTAGAGCTTTGCTGAATGTGATCATACACACCATAATAGCTCTTTAGATAAGATTTAAACACAGGTAGACTTCAAATCAAGACTTAAACACAGGTAGACTTCACATCTCAGGTGTTTAATGTGGATATTCTTGCTCGTATTAATGAGTTTAGCCGTTTAAGCAAACGGTTACGAAACTGTGAACCTGTTTTGTTTGTTGGGGGTGGGGTGGGGTGGACAAGATTTATAGTTTTTATGAAAGGTGTTAAAGCACATAATATTTTTCTTGAGCGTTTATATGTCAATTATCACCTTTACAACGGAAAAATTAAAATGACTTTTGCAATCTTTTTCTTGATTGTAAAGGTATGTTTGGCCCATTATTATTGAGGCGATCGGCATTACCTGTAAATTGGTTTATCAGGGCCTTTATTCTTCGGTGCATACGCTTTCAAAGTACCGGTAGGTCGGTAGTTTCCGTCATTATAGTATGAGGTGAAATTAGAGTAATCTTGTTACGAGTTTGTTGATATTAACACCATGTTTTCATCTTTCATGAGAAACTAATAAAAATAAATTATCATTCGTTTGTTTAGATAACAGTTGTTTGTTTTTTTAAAATAATTTCTAATAGTAAAAATATAATTATAGTTATGATCCTTTCAAAACATGTTTGACACGTGTCAATTATGTCAGCGTTGTGGTCAGAGATATTGAGACTTTGGAAATATTTCAAATTTAAAAAGAATTGTCATTTTTAGTTATTTAATAGTATATATATTTCATTGCAAGATTGAGAATCAGCTGGAGATGTCTAAAACATCAGTTTTTTCTGTTTGAATTTTAATTTTTTTCAAGTTTAAGTTCACTAAATATTTTCTCGTTGCGTCATAGGTTAAGTGACAGTCTGTATTAAACAGGATTTCATATAAGTCTTCGGGAATCTATGATGAGAGTTCACAGTCGTATTAGGATATAATTTGAGATGAATTATTTATTTAAATTATTCATCAACTTTACAGAGTGGTCGTTGACTTTTTGGATATATTCTGCGTTACATTGCTCGAAATCAAAGCAAGATATGTTTCAGGTATTGAAATACGGTACTTTTGCAACCATGATTCACGTCTCTGGCCCAGACATTAAATTGTTGGCCCAAGATATATATGCAGTCAACTGTGATACTTATCGCAGTATGTTCCGAACACATTTTCCTGGTACCAAGCTCTACATTGTTGGCTAAATCATATCGATGGGAATGGGAGCTTAGTGCCATTACAAAGAATATACAAGCGTAGACGATTTGGTCTGGGCTGGGCGGGTATCGAATCCGTGATCATTGGATTACTAATCTGACTCTGTACCAACTGGTCTATTGCGGTTAACGAAAAATGAAAAGCTGTGAAGGAAATAAGAGTAATATTTTTATGATTATATTATAATGCAATTTTCAACATATCAAATTAAATTTACGAATATATTTAAAAACTAATCTCTTATTTTAATATTCCACAACTTTTCACAATATTAAGATCAGACTTCAATCTACATTGGAATTCGTTCTCGAAAGCAATGCATTTTAACATAACTGATATTATATCAATGTCGGCTGCGTGCAATATTTGTTGAAGAAGATTTGACATAGACCATAAAGAAATTGAAAGACGTCTTTTTGCGAAAGTCACTATTTTAAAACTATATATCTTTTTTTCTCCGTTTCTATCGCAAAGTTAAGATGGTGTGTGTATGTGTGTATATGTTTGTGTGTGTTTGTATCTATTTAGCCTGGAGTTTGCTTTTTTTTCTAGATTGTAGTCAAAGAGATGAATCGAATAGGAATGCTAGTTGACCTGTCCCATGCTTCCAAGAAGACGATGATAGACGCCCTGAACGTCACCAAGGCACCTGTTATTTTCAGTCACTCATCAGCTTTCTCTATCTGTAATCATTAAAGAAACGTGCAAGACGATGTACTAGAGATGGTGGTATGTAAAAAAAAATCTCGTTTATTTCTCTCCTCAGGTTGATTAAAGAGACTGCGCTGGAAAAGAGTAGCCTATGTCTTGTTTTTCTGAAACAATTCGACAACGTTGACGCTGATGTGTGGCCGGTGGTTCATGATACTAATCCAGAATTCAACTTAGGACTCGCAACACGTCAATCGATGCTGAAAGATGGAAGATTTCATTTACAATTCCACTGTCACATATCTTTGGGTTTTGCAGAAATGTCAGGCATTTTTGGAGATAAGCATATATTTGTACTTGTAAGAAAAGGTGACAACAACGATGCAGTCTGGCTCCCTATCTGTGATGCTGGTAAAGTGACACTGACAAAACTTTCGTTGTGAATGCAAGTAATGACTCCATCAATCTACGAGAACAACAGTTGTTATCTTTTATGAGTCAAGGTGGTAAATCAACATTAGCATGGTCAAAAATGACTGCAGACAGTGTTTAAGTAATGTTAATGGTTTATTCGCATGGCAGATAATATCGCAGCAAGGTCTCTCTGCTCCGCAACCTGTGTTTGTTGCTTTCCAAAATGTTTCACGAGTAAACTCACAAACATGCAGTGCAATATTTGACAAACTTAGAGTTAGTGAAGTTTCACTGAGAATAAATGTACATCCAAAACCAGCTGAGGATATATATTGAATTTTGAGAATAATAATGTAGCACGTGCATATCATCGTTTGATGACAGTCATGGGCGTAATCAAAATGTTGATTCTGGTCTACAAATATCACAATTATAGTTTTCAAGATTTTACAACGCTTTATTACTTTTCTCGGGAACATATGGATTAGGTAGACAGTATGTTGTTGCTGTACATTTTCGAGCTCATGTGACAAGAGGAGTTAACGGTAATTGTAGGGCAATTGCTGTTACACTCTCATACAAACAATGTTGCTTGAATGTCTTGGTGAACGAATGAGAGTGTTTGATGCCTCTGTAGAAAACATGTAGATGTTTACCAAACATGTAATTAAATTACTCATGATGTTACAATGTCATATCAGATCAGATTAAAAAACTTCAATAGATATCAAAAGAAAACTGTGGAATAAATATATCACTAAAAAGAACAAATCAAAGGTGGTCCAAATAAACAATCATTGTCAGAAAAGTCAACTCGGGCACTTCAGTGAAGTCAGCGACCAAAGACTTAATCTTTCTGTGGGTACTATTAAAGACATAAGCTAAGACGGGTGGTATTTTTTCACTTCTGGCAGCTATATCAACGTTGATAGCCTCTGCAGCCTCAGCAGTTGAAAAAGACGCCGAACATGGTGCCTTTGGAACCAACATACCGCTGTGATGGCATTTTAAAATCAACAGGACACTGAATAGAAACTTCCAAACAATGGGAAAGGGTCTAAGACTGTCAGAAACTCCCCATTCGTGCTACAGAAAAGATTTAAGATTTTCCTAGATACTTGGTTTGATGTTTCCTATGTCCAATTAAGTTTTACGTAATGCTGCTGCGATATTAAATATCAAAACAACCAAACAATATTGAAACTGGTATCATTAATCACAATAAAATCTCGGTAAAATGTACCTAATGGGTTGTATAAGCGATTGATCCACGATGAATTTCCTTTTCGATTCGTATCGGTTGGAATCACCATAAGAATTTTTTAAAATATGTGAGCAGGAAGCAAATTATCCCAATCTGGTATTCAACATTGCCAAGACAGACAATAACGGATCTGCCAATATGTAGAAGTTAAATGCTCGCCGTACTCGACGCTGTGTCATGGTCCCTAAACACACCTCATAAAGTCGTGCATGAATACACAAGCAGACAATACAGTCGTCCACCATCGTTATAAACAAATCTTAGTAATATGCAAATATAGATAATTACGTGAGATCTGCTCGGGGTCTCAACCTCAAGGCGACTTACCCAAATAATAATTCCTTGACCAGGTCGAAAATGAACTTACTAATCTTTTAAGTCTTTCATATGTGGACAAATTTTGAGGTCGTTATTTTCAGGATAAACAAAGGAGATTTAAGACGAGCACTATCACGTTGACATGTAATGCCAAAAGTTCCAGGCGCGACCAAAGATAACTTATTGGTGTTTGTTAAAACCGGTAAAATTAAAACCCTTGGGATATTATGTATGGATATATCAACATCAGTAAAAATACGATTGTTATTGTGAGAGAAACAAAATCAGATGATGATGTGGAAACAAAAAGATACGTAGACAGCAATAACAACAAATTCAGAACTGAAATTGATGATCGTTTACTATCCGCAGGTGATATAATGGCTGGTTCTCTATTAATGGCTAATAATAAAATTACTGGTCTTGGAGAACCAAAATCGAACGATGACGCTGCAACGAAGAAGTATTTTGACAATAGCAACATCCCGATGATGATATCGTTAATGAGAATCAATGATGGAGTGACCACATTTGGATTTTAGTTTCCTACTCCCATAAATGCGTTTATAAATTTTCGTAGAAACGAACATAGAGCTACTAATGATGTTTTTGTATAGTATTATGAACACAACTCAATAATTCTATTAATTCTAAGAAAACACTTGCGCTTGTTGTACAATTGGTATCTTGAATTAGTCGCTAAGCTGCCAGCTACTTAAAATATAACGAACTCTGCAATCGATGTTCAACGTTTTAGGTACGAGATTGTGTGTTCGTGTCATACCCAACTGAAAGTAATCATTTATAAATATACGGTAAAAACAAAACAAAAATATCCCAACCAAATATCAGATGTGTTGTTGTTAATGACATAATCGTATACTCTACATCTGCTGTCATCGCTGGAACAGTAATTGTCATCGGCACATTGTCAGCCTGATACGTACTAGCACCAATAACAGGAATTGGTGTTTCACTTGCACCATGACTTGCTGGCTTTCTTAATATCATCGCAAACAATATCATTGTGTGCGGTTGATAAATTACACGATGATATAATACAGTCACATGCTGCGATGGTAGCATTCTTCAGATTATCTTCGATGATATCATCAGGTATCAGCGATGGAATATCAGATCAAGAATTCACAGAATGATTACGATTTCCCATGAGGCAATGACTGTGCCAGAAGCAACGATAAACGATAATAAACGACAAAAGAATCCTGTTTAGAAAATTTAGATTAGTATCAGAGTTTAACAAATAATAATATCGTCGCAAGAATTACTGCAACAGATCGTCGCTAATACAACACAATTGTGAACCATGATGATATCAGCAAGCTCAACTAATTCTAAATTTAGCGTTACCTTTCCAATTTCAGCGAAATGAATAGCCCTAGCACAATTGCGTATGTATCACAGTTGGCCAATTATTAGACCAAAATTATTCGGTGTGTTGCAAGCGAAACATTCACCTGTTATTTGCGTATAAAAATAAACCTGATGGAACCAAATATTATCAAATTATAAGGATACATACGGGCAGTTATCAAATCGAACACATCAACGATGGATTTTAACGCAAAATTAAATATATCACAGGAAAAGAATCAAACTATCACCCATATTATCAGCCGCAATAGATACATAAGCTCAATATATAGATCAGAACCGTATTAGGATGGCCAGAAATTACGTCGGTAATCTAATCTAATAGAGCTGATTTTGCCACAGCTAAACAAATATCTTCAAAACTTTCAGTGTATCGAAAGACGCTCCGTGGAAAGAAATGGTTTCTTTCAGTGCTTTTACTGCGTATGATGGCACAAGGCTTCCTATATTGAATATCCTTTCGTATATTCTTGTTTTTTTGCATCTTTCGACGATGAAAATATTAAAATAGTTTCTAATGCAATTAAGACTGTACACACTCGTATACTTGGAAATGTACAAATTTCGTTTTTTGATACTGTCACGTATCACAAAGAAAATACGCGTCAAAAGATCACTGAAACTATGTAACATCTAAACCAAGTTACATCAGATCTTGAGTTCGTCAATATGATTCTAGTAGAATATGTGAATAAAACTGATTATGAAGATGATGATTTTTGAATATCAACTATACATTTGTATCTTGAATACTATGTAATAACGAAAGAGTAATTATTAATATTTGCAATACCTGATTTCAACACCGAGAATCTAAAAAAAATCTATAAACGATATTATGGATGAATACTTTCCACCAATCGTTGACGCGTGGAGAAAAATAAATCTGCCGGCCGGCATTCTCAAACAAATAATGATCCTTATAGTGGAGGACGTCACATATCACGAGGGATTGTAAACATTACAAGTACAATCGCAGTCAATCTTATATGTGATGTAAGTGATTGAAGTTACCAAGTAGATATTGAAAACTCAGTCAGGCACAGCAGGGATACATTTTATGTACATTTACTCTTCAAGCACCCCCTGGATTATGCATTACATTAGAACCCATTTATTCCGTTTATCTGCGATGTCATAATCTGCTATTATCACGGATATATTTCAAACGTATTGCCCAAACTGAACACTTGCTTGATTTAAAATGACAATTTTGTATATAAAACTGTATGTAAGATCATAGATCTTACGTTTGTAGATTATGGAAAATACCAAGATCGATATTTTGTAAAACTAAAAAGTGTCAAAAATGATTTAATTATTAATGCGGTATTATATATGTACTAACATGTGATAGATTTTAAATACATCAAAGTGGTACTCAAAAGTGTTGTCAGAACCATCTTAACACTTCCATAAATAAAACATTTAGTGTTAATTTAATTATTGATGAATACGGCGATGAAGAATTTTTGTTAACGTAGGAAGAGTTAAATGAACTGCAACGAAAACATATCGCGTTTGAGTGCGATATAGATCAGATTCTGAGTTATGCAATCTTGCCTTAAATTTGATAAACTTAAAAATATTAGAATAAATATTACAATTTGATTCTGAATAAATATTATCTGAATAAAATAAATCTGAAAATCTGATTCTAAAAAAGTTAAAAGTAAAGACTAATTTCAAAGATTTGATGGATATATTACCCATAATTTTTAAGATGATTAACCAGTTTCATTAAATTGCCAAAATTAAATCAGATTATTAACCATATTCTTTAGATTGATGGGCACATTACCCTATTGAAGTCAAACTACTAGTCAAATTCATTAACGATCTTATATTTCAGGATAGGTTTATCGTTATGAATATTATTTCTGATTATCAAACAGTTTCGTCAAATTGACCGGTATATTGTCCATAATTGTTCAGATCTTTTTGTCACATTCTTCAGATTGACGAGTGTATTATCCAATTTCATTTGATTCCAGAATGATTTATTTTTTCGTAATAATATTTTTCAGAATAATGGTTAATTTCATAGATTTGATGGGTATATTGCCCAAAATTCTTCTTATTATCAAACAATTACCCAAATTAATTCAGATTATTAACCAAATTCATCAAATTGACGGGTATGTTATCCAAATTTCAAATGATTTATCAATTGTTTTCAGACTTATTTATTAATATTTATATTGCAGAAATTTTTCATTTTCAAACTTTAGATTTATTTATTTATATTTTAATTATTGACCCAATGATTTTATCATCATTATCAAATTGACTGGTATATTACCCGTAATTAGAATGATAATTGGTCAAATTTTTCAGATTTATGGGTATATTGCCCCAATGATTTTGTCATCGTTTTATGATTAAAGACAAAAATAAAAAAAATAAATATTATAATCTCATTCTGAATGAATATTATTATCAGAAATAAAAAAAAAATATTGTTTACTACATTCAGAAATGAATCATTCCCACTTGACTCTGTCAACTGTTTCATATTTTCATTTTGTTTAGCTGTTACCAGTGACTTTGTAACTACATTCGCTTTTACAATCACCACAGTCACCGGTGAATAGTGACAAAGCTTTTACTTAAATTTTTACAATGGGTTGTGTCACGATCAGACACATCTTTCTCAAATGTCTTACACGAACATTCACAATCTTTTTTCTCTTGTATTCGTGAGACAATTCTAATATAATTTTCTCATTCGCATGCGAATTGTTCTACTTGTGTATCTTCGTCTGTCGCCAAAGACCGTAATATAAACTACTAAATCAATATAATGAATCTGTGCTCTGCTGGCAATGTATAACTATCTTCAAATTTTCATTGTTGCTATGATTCAAAATCAGAAATAATTATTACTGGATTATATTGATCAGAAATATTTATACCAGCATGTTGTGAGTTTTGAATTGCATAAATAATTGCATTACTATTTTCATAATTTATTAATTATTTAAAATAAAAAGAAATATTTACACAACACAAATTTACAATGTTTACAATCTTAACTATAGTAGCTTATTTACAGCATTTTATCATACCAATCTATTTATATTCATTTTGGACAGACACAACCTCCAAGTGAATTCCTAAATCACCAAACGACATTCTAACAGGTCCAGAGTTGATTCAAAATATTTACGTGTATTTACTGGCATATAAACATTACGGACAGACACAATCTCCATGTACATCCTTAGATTACCAAACGACATTCTAACAGAGGGTGAATTCAAATAATAGCATGCATTTACATATATACACTGTGTACATACAAACATACAAAAGGGGCCTTCTATGCGTTCAACATACTTCTGCACACACCAGAATTCATCCTTTACGCAAGCCCTCTTATAAGGAACTGACGAACCAATCATTAACTTTTATAAATATTCTTTGCTTGAAGAAGTATATATATATATATATATATATATATATATATATATATATATATATATATATATATATATATATATATATATATATATATATATATATATTTAATTAATTTTTATATTTCTAAATATATATATATATATATATATATATTTAACTTCAATTAAATATATATATATATATATATATATATATATATATATATATATATATATATATATATATATATATATATATATATATATATATGTCTAAATCTATATATATATATATATATATATATAATTTGACTTCAATTAAAATATACATTTGTCTAAATCATAACATACAGAAGTTTGAGAGATTATCTGTGATTAAGCCCCCTAAACCTAGATTCTATCTTGACAGAATATCACTTGACTTGTCGAGACAACATTTGGTTAATCCAACGAATAAATCTGGTTATTAGTGTCCGTGGTGCCAATAAAGAATTTCGCAGTGATGGTGCAGCCCATGTGTGGCCAACATTCATAATTAAATAAGACGTAGTTGCTACAATGAATGAGGAACGAACAGCGATGATTATTAATGATCTCTACTTTTTAGAATAAAGTGTATCGTGGCGACAGACGACACATGGATTATCCTTGACAAACGTGACCCCCTTCTGTCGCATCACACTGGAAATAATGTCCAAACCAGCAATGTACCCGGGTACTGACAAAGCATAATTTGAACATGAGTACCTCTGACTGTAGTCGTTTATGCAACATATCCGGTAATGATAAACCTAGCGTTGCTGATCTCTAACCAATAAAATTTTCGTCTTTGACTTTGTCCATTATAAATTGCGTAGCGGGGCGAGTTACAGAACATTTC